>JAPWDM010000004.1:60026291-60188791 GCA_035578155.1 Brachynemurus nebulosus | reverse complement strand
AAGGACAGTACTAATCAAGTACTATCAAACGGTAAAACAAAATCAATGAAGAATCAACTCTGTCAGCTTTTACAGAAAAATTTCAAAATTTTTTCATAAAAAATTGTCATAATACGCATTATTTATTCAGTTAAAGAATTGTCTATAAGGGGAAATCATCTTAGATCATACTACCTACTCGAGTGTCATGAAACTATGAAGTAAAATAAATGGAGATGATTCTTGGAAAAATTTTGTAACAAAAATTAAAAACTTTTGTGGCAAGATTGAATAAAATACTCATTATTTTGAAAATGACTAGAGATAAAGAAAAAATGCAAAGGATGACTACCACAATTTTTTTTTAGAGATATTGAACGATATAAAAGTTTTTAAATTTGTACAAATAGGGGCGGCTGAGAGTTAAATTTTAGGGGATGAAATTTGTAGTACAGGAGTGTGAGAAAATAATAACTAAAATTTTGACGTCAAATTTTGTTCTCATAATGTTCTAGTCCTTTTTTATTTATCCTTTTAAAAAAAATTTTATATTGCTATACAATATGATCCATAAGTGTCAGTATGAATTACACGTGATTAAAGTTAATAAAAGTGAAAAAAGTTGAGCTGAATGATTTAAATCGCAACTTCAATTATGATTTCAATCCAGTTTTCTTTGTATGTAACACTTTCATCGGTTAATAAATAAGATTATTTGACAATTTTTCATGAAACAATTTGAAATTTTCTTGTAAAAACTGGTAGAGATGATTCCCCATTGATTTTCTTTCCTGTTTGATATTATTCGATTAGTACTATCCATAGAAATTTAAAACGTCCAAATCGGTTTACAGGCTTCTTCAAAAATGGCGGTTGAATTTTTCTATTATAAAATAATTTTACTTCTGGACTATTGGGTTTAGGTGAGCGAATTTAGGTACGTTACTTATTTATTTAGCGCACTATTATTTTGTGTTATTTTCGTCTTTCCTATTGCAATTGATTTGGAGAAAAACGAAAAAAAATATTTTAGGTGGTTTACGCATGGATCATTTTGCCCACATGTACTTTACAGAAAGAAACAGTTATTGCAAAACTAATAGGCCAGCACAGCTACACAACACTTGCAGATTATAAAAATACAAAAAAAATTAAAATCTAAAACTACGAGTTTTGGGGTGTTTCCCCTGATGAGAGAGTTAGCCATTTACAAGTTCCAATTTGATCTGTTTCAACTTGCAATGCCTAAAAGTCGATCTTTGTAAAAACTAATACTTATGTACTTATTATGGGTTATTTATGATGGTTTTGCAGCTAAAATAAAGTTCATGATTTTAAATAAATTTTTGATTGTAATATAATTTGCCTTTTTTCACATCTGTCTCTTTTTATAAACTTTTAACATTTTAAAATTGTTTAATAATGAATTTTTGATCTTAGTGAGAAAATTGAGAGACGAAAAAATAAACGGTTATTTGAGATTGTTATTAATTTCTGTTTATTCTCATGTACTTTACTTGGAAACTATGAAATGTGGAAACACACTGTAGATTGTAAACAATTTGGGATACCAATAGGCAATAGGTAATAAAATAACTAATGTTAATGGCAATCATATTTTTGTAAATACCTTTTAGATAAATACATATTTATGTGTACGTTAGATAGATTGTGAATAAAAGAAAAGTTTTGTAAAGTGTTTGTGTTGTGTATCAACAATTAACAACAAATGGAAAAATTACAACCAATGGAAGTTTTTCTTGTGTAAAATTCTATTGTTCTGTGATGTTCTTTTTTCTGTTTTTTGGCAATTCATAAGTATAGTTTTTAATGTGATTTGTTATTAAATTAATACTGCATAATGCAGCCATGTTTTATAACTAATATCAGAGTTATGGTTTTTGCAATATTCATAATGTCCTCTGATTTGGGAATTCACACTTTCCTGTGAAAAGCTACAAAAATATTTTAATCAGAATTTATGGAAAAAAAAGTGTTTGGTTTCCTTTGTCCGATAGTGTATGTATCATTTAAGCAGTCAGCAGATGTTTAAATATAATGGTAAAATAATTTTTTTTTGTATTTTTATTTTTAATAAAATGTTTATTATACAGGGTGTGAATAATTGTAATTTGGTCAGAGCCGTATTCAGGGAAATTTATATTAAATGACGAGCTGGCTGGGATGCGATTTTTTCAGATAGCGAATTCCGAAAAAAAATTAATGTCTTCGGCAATTATACACCGAGATAAACCATCTGTCAAAAGGACGAAACTTATTTACTTTACACCCTATATATATATATATATATATATATATATATATATATATATATATATATATATATATATATATATATATATAGGATGCCAGAGAGTAGCCTTGGCCAAAAGTATTGAGCACCCCCATAAAACACGTATAACTCTAAAACTAATTTAAAAATGACTTTTCTGTTTAATAATAGAATGAAAGACAATACTAAGAGTTAATTTTAAACAAATGATAAAGGATTTTAAGGTGCCCTGAAACACCTGGCCTAAAAATGTGAAATTTGAAGTTTTTTGAAAAATAGTGTAACTTATTTGTTAGCCTGTTACTAACTTTCAGGATAACAAGAAGCTGCTGACTGTTGTTTATTCGTATATTAGAGACAGTTTGTAATACGAAATGCTGAAACAGCCAGAACTTAACACAAAAACACGAATAAAAATCCAGATTTTATATGAAGAAAGGAAGACTCAAATAGAAATTGCTAAATTAATAAAAGTTTGACGATGTGCAGTGCAATTTATAATTAAAAGGTTCGTGGAGACTGGCTCTAACACAAAAAAAATGAGAACGGGCTGAAAACGCGCTACTACTGACCGCCAGATTAGAAAACTTATCCGTGACTCACTTAAGGACCGCAAAAGAACTTCTTCTGAGCTCACTGCAGCTTTATCGGGAGACACTGGGAAACCAATTAGTTCTCGAACTGTAAGAAGAAGACCCACAGAAGCAGGTTTAAAAAGCCGCAAGGCTAGGAAGTAGCCTTGGCTCTGCGACAACATCAAGAAAAATCGTTTAGAGTGGGTTTTAAGACACCAGCATTATTCTAAAGAAGATAGGTCCAATGTGGTATGGTCCGGCAAATCTAATCGCATCTTTTAATGTGATGGTATAGAATTTAACTTAGGTACTTCAATCTTTAAAAGTTATTTATGTAAACAGAGACAGCAAAATTGAAACCATTTTAATAAAACTGGAAGATTTTTACTACATTTCAAACCAGCTATTTTAAAAAAAATATTTGTACAGAAATTATGATTTTTTAATAAAACAGTAATTTGAATTTACATTGTATATTCATTTTTGTTACTTCATAATTTGACAATCAATATAATTTTCTAAAATTACAGCCTTAATTAGTTTTATTCATTTTTAATAATAGTTTTTAATACAAGCTCAAATTTTTAATAGTTTTCCGAACCTGTGTAATAATGAATAGCCTGTTTATCACCTCTTAATTTTTCAATCGAAAATCAATTGTCTTTATAAACTATTTCTGTTGAAAGACTGTTTTCAAACTTAATTCTGTTTTATCATCTGGAAATGGCGTAGAGATAGACGAAGTACTAGTTCAATTTCACTGCCCATTTTAGGAACACTTTTAATTTTTTCTGGCAAAAATCAGAATATACTCAAACATATGTGTATTTGACAACTTGTCACCTTCGATTATGCGATACCAGTCAATGCAGTCACTGGAATGGATACATTTCAGTACATTCCAATGGCGGTCTACATTATTCAAGTATTATACCAATATCAGGAATGTTAAGATGCACTTGTTTTAACACTTTGTAAATATAAAGTAGCGTAACTTTTCTTCCTTTTACTTCTTCATCATTTTTTGAAATATTTCCAGCTTTTTTGTCGCTTTTCCTTAAACTTGTTTTTAAATGTAAACGCTTCAATTTTAAAGTAAACATCCCATAAAATTATTCTTTTTTGCTGAAATTTTTGCTGGTTCTTACTGGAAAAGAAATTAAGGTTACGAATATGTTTAAAATACATCTCTTAGAGACGTATTGTTAAAATACATACTACTCTCGATAAATTTTGCATTAAAAATATTTTTTGGACAATTATTTTACTTTTTTAAATGGTAATTAAACAATCTGACAAATAATATGATATCTGTACCTAATCTATGCCCTCTATCGCTTAGTTTTGGAAAGGTAATAGGTAATGCCACTTTCAGAAGTAATTTTGACTTCTTTAATATGGTGTAATATTAAATATTATAACCGCCGTTGTAATATTTATGTAATGTTTATTTGCGGAAAAACTACAAATTATTTTGAACATTAATGTACATAATTAATAAATTTTGTTTCATTGTAACAGGTTAATGTGAATATACCATCACTAGTTATTTTGCGTATTTTGAATGTAAATTGCAAATTATCCGTTTTTTTACATCTGATTAAATAAACTTGACCACGGGTTTTAAAAATCAAAGTTCGTAGATGCAATTTATCAAAAATATGGAATAAAATAATGAAAATTTTAACATAGTTGGTAATTTGAAGTAGTAAATTAATTTTTAAAAAACATCTCAACATGTTTTCCATTTAAAAAATTTTTTTCTATTCCAAAAAAACCCTAGGCCTAGAAGTCTGAAACAATTTTTCCTGAATGGCTCCCTCTATTTTGAATATTTTTTGTATTAACTTTTCTTCGATTAGATGCATATTTTAGGGATAAATCGAATGGCAACTCTCAGAAAACTCACGCTGTATATAGTGTAAGAGAAAGTGTAAGTTGAGTTTCTAGGCAAAACCATCGAAGGCAAGAGATGTGCGGATCACATGAAAGTGTGTATGGCCAGGTTTATATGGGGAATGTTCTGCCAATAGCAACTCAGAGTTTATACCTAAGTGTAATTACGGAATTGTAACGTTGTAAGTAATTGATATCTACAACCTGAGCAGTTACGGAAATAACTAAAAAAATATCCAAAAATGACTGCTCTCTTAAAAAAAAATTTTCTGAGTAACCACTCAACATAGGAAAGTAATCCCAAATCCACATGAAAGTAAATACTATCGAGAATATTAGACATATTTTTTAATGTTTCATACCTCGTTATTAAGGATAATAACACAGATTAAATTCGATCCAATGTTATTTTTATTGTGTTTCAACTGAGTGACCACATACAAAAAAATACAGCAACCGTACAAAGTTGCATCTAAATATTTTAAATTCAACTAGTGCAACATAATAAAAAAAAATATTTTTCACCTCTAACCTATCCAACAGTCCCTCCAATAAATGATATTGGGTTAGAATATTTTTTCTTTCCTGAATCCTAATATCTTAAAAATTTGCCAGAATTATCAAAACTATTTTTAGTAAATAATTTATTAATAAATAATAGATACGTATTTGTTACTGGTTTAATAATTTATGATTTATCGATCGGTTATCATCTAATACTCAATAATACTAACACACGTCCTATTAATGTATATATGTTTCAATAATATTACACAGTGGAAATCTAATTACTGATAATATTTAAAACGTTATCAATTTCATTAATTTAAAATTTTGTTTTTGTTCATTGATGCGTAACCATCCAGAAAATTGAAATATCGGTTTTGATGATGAGAAATTTTCCTGTAATATTATACAGTGGTTAAAGGGGATATATTTATTATATGGGTAAAATATGGAATTCATCCATATATATTTGCAAAGGATGTATGTTGATTTATTGTATTGATAGGTCTATCTATAAAATTTTTGTGTCAATTAATGAATATACGGTCAAATTAAACGAACTATAAAAGATGATAATTTGGATAGTTTGGTATTACATTCAATATAATATTATAAATATTAGTAACATAAAAAAGTAGCAATTGATGCTAAAAAATACAAACTATTTTAATAGACGAAAAATCCCTCAAAATGAAAACTCCAGAATTCAAAAATTTTAGCAAATCTTGTTTATATATAGGTAACTGCACTGAATTATAGTCATATATATATATATATATATATATATATATATATATATATATATATATATATATATATATATATATATACATATATATATATATATAGTTATATAACAGTCAAATTGGGATTTATTAATAAAATAATTATTACCTTTTATTTCAGCTTATTAAGCAATTTTGTAATAATATAATTTTTCTTTAACTTACAAACAGGAAATACTGATACAATACTTTTTCGATTTTATTAAATAAATTTGTAAAGATCAATGTTCAAATTCCACAAGCAAAGTCAGCATATTGAAAATTATAAAAAGAAGGAAATAGCGTTGCTCGTGGAATTTTACCTATCGAGATTTTGAATTGTAAACTAGTAATTTTGTAGTGATTCGTTTGATTATTATAAATAAATTTTCTTGCGGATTTCGATTGTTGTAAATTAAAAATAAATAAAGTTTTTTTTTAACAATCCTTCAACACTCGAAACCAAAAGTGGCGCAGTCGGTAGGATCGTCTGGAAGTGGTTAAACCTGGATCAGTGGTTAAAACTGTGGACAATATTCAGCGGTTTACTACAAATGGATTTTGGACAACTGTGAGTACCAAAATTATTAATTCAAATAATTTTGAAAATAATTTTAGTGTAGATAATAGTGAAAATAATTTTAATTTAAATTGTAGTAATAGTAATTATCTTGATACAATGACGGAAGTAAATATTAACGCTATTTTTGATGCATTACGCATTCCCGACCCAATTAAACATCTTCCCGAATATAACGGAAATCCTAGATTGTTGTTTGATTTTATTTCTAACGTAGAGGAAATTCTTTCAATAGCACCCGGTATCGATGGTACAGCACAAGGCAAATTATGGCTTCGTGCTATTAGGAATAAAATCGTAGGTGAGGCCAACGAAGTGCTCAACATGTATGGCACACCTATTGATTGGTCTTCTATTAAACAAAATTTAATATCACACTACTCCGATAAGAGGAGTGAAACAAGTTTAATAAAAGATCTTCATAGTATGAAACAACAAAATTTAACCATCGAACAATTTTACGGAAATGTTATTGAAATTTTTTCAACATTAACAAATCACGTACAAATTCAGGAAAGTGACGCATCTGTCATTAGAGCAAAAAATAAATTATATAGCGAAATGTGTCTTAATGTGTTCTTAACAGGTTTAAAAGAACCGCTTGGATCAGTTGTTCGTGCTAGGGCACCAATATCACTAAAAGATGCATTCGATTATTGCATAAAAGAGCAAAACATTTATTATACACGAAACGTAGGTCAACCAATTCATAAAAACATATTACCGCGTAAACCAATCGCACAACCATTTCAACCAACATTTAAACCTAGACCAACCACATTTCAACCCCAAACATTTCCACAATACACATCACACCAAACCCCACAACTAAGAAATCATCAACCCCAAATCCGAACCCCTCCTCAACAATACAATCAATTTAGACCACCGCAAAATTATTTTAATAAACCTCAACCATCTACATCTAAACCTACACCAATGGACATAGGTAGCAATCAAATTAGTATTCGCGCACACAGACCACAACAACAACAACAACCTAGAATAGGAAATAATTTCTTTCAATCAAATAGTCAACCCACATTCACTAGTCGCGAACTACATAATGTAGAACAACCCCAAATCGATTTAGATCAATTTGTTGAATATGAAACTGAACAAACTTTAGACAATACTGTAGATGATACCGATAACGGACATTTTGACATTGCATATGAAATTGACAATACGGATTTTCATTGCGACTACCAGAATCAACAGGATACATAGATTTAAATACGCACGGTACAACCCTTCCTTATATCCATATATCAACTCCAGAAAACAAACCCTTAAAATTCCTTATCGACACTGGAAGTTCTAATTCCTTTATAAATCCCGAATATGTCTACCCTAACGATATTAAACCTATCCCAACATTAGAAATTAAAACTGTATTTGGTTCACACAAAATTAATAAAAAAACAACATTACCTATTTTTATCGAATTTAACCAAGCCGGTAAATTTGACTTTTTAGTTTTCAAATTTCATAATTATTTCGACGGACTATTAGGACTTGACGCTTTAAACACGCTACATGCAAAAATTGACATACATAACAAAACACTAAACACACTAAATTCGACAAATAGACTTTTATTCAAACCTAACTTTACATCAGGCAAATACACAATTCAACCGAAAACACAACAACTCATACGATTACCAGTGGATGTTCAACAAGGAGATGTTTTGTCAAAAAACATTTACATTGGAGAAAAATTCCTGATACCTGAAGGAATTTATTCCGCTGATAATTGGTACATAACAGCCCCTGTTGTAAATTTATCGGACCTTACACAAACCTTTTACGTCGAACAACCATTACGAGTCGAACTACTTACACACGAGACAATTGACTTTAATTCACACCAAATTACTTCACCCGATCCTAACCTACCACCTATTGAAAACTTAATTCGTGTTGATCATTTGAATAGTGAAGAAAAACATGCAATCATAAAAGTTTGCAAACAATTTGAAGATGTCTTCTTTAAAGAAGGCCAAGATCTATCTTTCACTAATCAGATAAAACATGAAATTAAGACAAAAGACGACGTTCCAATCTACACCAAATCCTATCGTTATCCCCATATCCATAAAGAAGAGGTACAAGCTCAAATTAACAAACTACTTGAGCAAGGTATTATACGACCAAGTTACTCTCCCTGGTCCTCTCCTATATGGATAGTTCCAAAAAAATTAGACGCTAGTGGACGTCAAAAATGGAGACTTGTCGTTGACTATAGAAAACTAAACGAAAAGACGATTGACGACAAATACCCTTTACCTAACATTTCGGACATTTTAGATAAACTAGGCAAATGTATGTACTTTTCTACACTAGATTTAGCTAGTGGATTTCATCAGATAGAAGTACATCCAAAAGACGTTGAGAAAACAGCTTTCACGGTCGAACATGGCCACTGGGAATTCGTAAGAATGCCCTTTGGATTAAAAAATGCCCCTGCGACCTTTCAAAGGGTCATGGATAATGTACTTAGGGAATTACAAGGAACGATTTGTTTAGTTTACATGGACGACATAATAATATTCTCGACTTCATTACAAGAACATATTGAAAATCTCTCTAAAATATTTGACAGACTTAGACAAGCGAACTTAAAAGTGCAACTAGACAAAAGTGAATTCCTGCACAAGGAAATTGCTTTCCTAGGACACATAATTTCGGACCAAGGAATTAAACCGAACCCTTCTAAAATCCATGCAATCACCAACTATCCACTACCTAAAACACAAAAGCAGATAAAATCATTTTTAGGACTACTGGGCTACTATCGAAAGTTCATCAAGGACTTTGCGAAGCTCACAAAACCCATGACGAACTGTCATAAAAAAGGAGCTGATGTAAAAATCACTCCTGAATACATAAAATGTTTTGAAATCTGTAAAACACTTTTATCAGAAGACCTCATACTTTCTTATCCCGATTTTTCCAAAGAATTCCTGCTAACAACTGACGCGAGTAACTTTGCTATTGGCGCTGTTTTATCCCAAGGACCGATCGGAAGCGACAAACCAGTATGTTACGCCTCACGGACATTAACGACTACTGAACAAAACTACTCGACAATTGAAAAGGAACTTTTAGCAATTGTCTGGGCCGTCCGTTACTTTCGACCATATTTATTTGGACGAAAATTTAAAATCATTACGGACCATAAACCATTAACATGGCTTATGTCGCTAAAAGAACCTAACAGTAAACTCATACGGTGGAGACTTAAACTTGAAGAATACGATTACACAATATTACATAAAAGTGGAAAATACAACACTAACGCAGACGCCTTATCCCGTATAAAAATTGAATCCCATAATATTGAATCCTTATCCTCAACCAGTTCCCGACAAAATGACAGTAACGCTAGTATAATGACCGCTCATAGTGCAGAGGAAGACGACACATCACTCATACGAATATCTGAAAACCCTTTAAACGACTTTAAAGAACAGTTAGTAATTTATCAAAGGAAAGGACCAGCTAAACGTAAATTAGAAATCTTATTCAAAACAAAAAGACGACAAACACTTCACTACCCCAATATTTCCAATCAAATATTAGTTAATATTTTTAAAGAATACCTTCATCCTAAACAACTTACTGCAGTTTATTGTCCTGATGATCAAATTTTTAACCGTTTTCAAGAAATTTACAGTCAATACTTTTCACAATCGAAACAATTTAAAGTCATTAGAACCACAAAAATCCTTACAGACGTGACCGACGAAGACGAACAAGACGAAATTATTAAAAAACACCATAGTCAATCACATCGAGGAATAAACGAAACATTTGACCACATACGCCGTGAATATTATTTTCCGAACCTAAAATCTAAAATAACATACTACATCAATAACTGCAAATACTGTAATGAAAACAAATATGATAGGAGACCGCCTAAACAAAAATTTCAACTAACGGCAACTCCGGAAAGACCCTTAGAAATATGCCATTTAGACATTTTTTACTTAGATCGTTTAATTTATTTAACCATCATAGATAAATTTTCGCGATTTGCACAGGCATACGTTGTTGAAACGCGAAATTCCCTTCATTTAGTAGGCGCTTTTATACAATTCATTGCAGCATACGGTAGACCAAAATTAATAGTAACTGACGCAGAAAAGGGCTTTGATTCGATAAGATTCAAACAATTTTGTGAACAATATAATATCAAAATGCACATAACATCTATCCGAAGTTCAAATTCCAATTCCCCTGTGGAAAGACTTCATTCCACACTCCTTGAAATTTACCGAATAGTACATAACAAAGACAAACAAGTTCACCCCGAAATTAAAATGTCCCAAACCATTTTCACCTATAACAATACCATCTATTCCGCTACCAAACACACACCATTCGAACTATTTTTCGGACGCACATACGACATTAAATTGCAACCAAATTTAGACGATATTCAGAATAAACAGGAAATTTTATACAATAAAGTTAATGAAAAAGTAAAGAAATCTAAACAAAAACACATCGCAAAAAATTAATCAAAATCGTGAAGAACCCAAAGAATACCAACCAAATCAAATAGCGTATTTCACCGAAAATAAACATAACAACAAACTTCATCCCAAATTTAAACAGATTAAAATTAAAGAAAATAATAATGTTACTATTACTGATACTAAAAATCGTAAAATCCCGAAACAAAAATTAAGAAAACCACACTTGTTACAGGATCATAACGTTGACAATAATAACCATGACAATGACTCAACGAATCGAAATACAAGACTTGACGAACAACCCGGGACTTCTCGCGATCAAGATAGGCAACAGTAAAATCATTGAAAATTATTACAAATACTTACATTACATAGACCTAGACGACTACAAAATTAACTTAAACAAAATCTCTCAATCTCTAAGTCTCATTAGCGATAAAACAAAATTAGGTAGCATTAGAGAAGTACTGAATCTAAAATTCAAAGCACTAGAAAATAATCTGAAAATAATTTATCCCCGCAAAACTCAAAAGAGGAGCCTTTTCGACGGTCTTGGTACCGCCATCAAGTTCATAACGTGCAACATGGACAGTAACGATGCTCAGCAAATTAATAAAGAATTAACAGACTTAAAATCAAATCAAAATAATTTAATATTCCAATCTAATAAACAAGTAAAATTAAACGAACAAATGATTCAAAGGTTTAAAAACATTACAGATCATAAAAACATTACAGATCATATTAATTCACAACAGGACGTTATAAATAAATATTTAAACAGACTAGGATCCGATATTCAAAAGAAGGTACGTGAAGACGAAAATGATTTCAAATACATGCAGTACCTATATCAACTTTCTTATAATATTGATTTACTTAATAACCATATTGAAGATATTATCGAATCAATCAATCTAGCTAAATTAAATGTAATTCCAAAAAACATTCTTATACCGGAAGAGCTTGAACACGCGTACCAGCTCCTTAAGAATCAGAATATTTCAATAACATCAACCGAACAAATTTACGAACTTTTAACCCTCCAAGCTTACTATAATCATACAGCTGTAATATTCAATATCCAAATTCCTCATTTCCAACCAGATACCTTTGAATACAATTTAGTAGAACCTATACCCACACAAAACAAAATATTAAAAATCCATTATCCTTTTATTCTTTCCAACGAGCATCAAATGTATTTTGCTAAACAAGGCTGTCCCAGAATTGAAAATCTACACATTTGCAAATTGGAAAACCTAATCAAGATTCAAAACGATCAGTGCTTTAAGAAAATTCTCCGCAGCTATCCAGGAAACTGTACCTATGAAGAGTTCGGAAATCAAACGGAAATTAAGAAGATCTTAGATTCCTACGTCGTTATAAAAAATGCCATCAATTTGACTTTAGCATCAACATGTGGTGTAAAAAGAAGACAACTCACTGGTACTATGTTAATCAACTTCAGAAACTGCTCGCTGACGATCAACGAACTTACATATCAAAATATCGAGTACGAATTTCGTGACCAACTACAGATCCTTCCGTTACATAACCTTCCAATCGTCGAAAGTCATTTTGAACCTAAGATCAACTTACAAAAACTAAACGACTTTCATTTGCAAAATAGGAATGAAATCGACAAAATTAAAACTCATGGGTTCATACATATTACAACTACCTACAGCATCATCGTGGTCTTCACAACCATAATAATCATTTTCCTAATAATCAACAAATGTCGCGGACATCACACCCTCCAGGAAGACCCACCTCCAGTCGTCACCGCACCTTCAGCTCCAGTCATAACCACAAGTTCAGTTCCGGCTCAAGAAACAAAGTTCCTTTGGCCTACACTTCACACTAAGGGCGGAGGAGTTATATAACAGTCAAATTGGGATTTATTAATAAAATAATTATTACCTTTTATTTCAACTTATTAAGCAATTTTGTAATAATATAATTTTTCTTTAACTTACAAATAGGAAATACTGATACAATACTTTTTCGATTTTATTAAATAAATTTGTAAAGATCAATGTTCAAATTCCACAAGCAAAGTCAGCATATTGAAAATTATAAAAAGAAGGAAATAGCGTTGCTCGTGGAATTTTACCTATCGAGATTTTGAATTGTAAACTAGTAATTTTGTAGTGATTCGTTTGATTATTATAAATAAATTTTCTTGCGGATTTCGATTGTTGTAAATTAAAAATAAATAAAGTTTTTTTTTAACAATCCTTCAACACTCGAAACCAAAAGTATATATATATATATATATATATATATATATATATATATATATATATATATATATATATATATATATATATATATATATATATATATATGTATGTATGTATTTGTATCTACACATTTTTAAACCATTTTAAAAAAGTGGCAAATTTACAAAAGTATCTTTATATATGCTACACGGAATTATTAAACATCATTTTTTGAATCTCTATATTTTTAAGGCGTTACCTCTAGCTAAAATAAATTAATTTTTTATTTTTTTTTACAAGCTTAAATGAAGTATATATAAAAAGAATCAGAGGCGAAAACTTACTATCTTAATTTTGATAGCTAATTTTTCGGAGCGCTACATTTACAAGAAAAGGTTTTGAACTGTCAATTCGAAATTTTGATGAAACTTGGTATATCGTCAGCTGAGTATTGGTTTGTACCAAGTCAGTATTTTAAAAAAATTTTCCTGATAGTGGTTTCGGCTTCCTCAATGCCCAGAACTAACAAAACAACTATCTAGAAAAAATGTTTAAAAAGCTGCCTTGGTACAAACCAATACTCAGCTGACGATATGTGTAGTACAAGCAAAAATAACAGATCCGTATTTTTTTTATCTGCCACCGTCACCATTTAAGGGGTGAAATTACCCGTCAAAATTAGGGTAAAATTTTAATTTTGCTTGATAACTTGAAAACAACGGCAGATAGAAAAAAACTTTTTATTGACAAAACATTTTATTTTTAGAGAGTTTTCTATTGATGTGTATAGATCCAGGGTCGGACCTACTGGAGAAGCTGTTTAGGTAAAATTGAAAGTAAATTTGGAATAGGATGGATATGCTTTAGTTTTAGTATATTAAAATTTGAATAGTATATATGAAAACTACATGAAAAATACTAGTTTACCTGGTTTTACTCAAACTTGTAATTTAAAGTCTAAAATCTCAAAACTTTACATAAACTAATTCGAGATGCCAATCGTAATATTACTATCAGAAAAATAAAAGTATTTCTGTAAGGTTTTCAATAAGTGAATTGTCTGGTAATTAATAACTGGCTAAAATATATCAAATTATACTTGTTGATGTCTGACTAAAACTTTAAATTTTATACTTATATTAAAATTTGATTTTGTTAAATCAAGCAAGAATATTATTGCATATAGTTATAGACAAAAATTGAGTTTATAAAATACTTCTTTATGGTACGCCTTATATTAAATTTATCTCTTAACGTAATGGTACGCCTTATATTAAATTTATCTCTTAACCATACACTCTTTCAAAGTGTTCCAAACATGTCATTTAGTAAAAAATCGTATTCCCTAAACTAATAATTATGAAAAATTGTTTCCCTAAATAAATAGTTATCAAAAGTGACTTCCCTAACTCAGTAATCCTTAAAATGAATTCCTTAACTAGAGCGATATAAATGGAGAGTGCGATTGAACTTACGGTTTTCTCTTCCTTCTACTTTGGATTAGCCGCTGATGGCAGTCCCTTCGACTTCTCTATTCACTTTTGCTCCTGTGGGCTTCTCCTATCAACAGCTTTCAGCCGCACACATCACAAGTTAGACACACACTGGCACATAACATTTTTTTATTCCATCAAATAAAATTTCCACGGTGGAAATTTTGTGCCAAATGTGCATTTAACTTGCCCATTCCTTCATTGACATCGCACACTTAATCACTCACGTTTATATATATATATATATATATATATATATATATATATATATATATATATATATATATATATATATATATATATATATATATATATATATATATATTCCATATTCCATATTCCATGTGAGTTTTTTGAGAGTTGCCATTTTAATTACAACCAAATTTTTATGATAGAAATGGTACTGCAAAAGGTTCTTTTCTTGGATGTAATGGAAATGTAACCAAGAAAAACACTATCGGTTGAAGTAGCTTCAAGTATATATGCATATTTTTACCGCCTGACTGATAAATTAGAGAAAAATTAAAAAATTAAACTTGGGTAAAAAAAATTTTTTTTTGCTCATTTATGTTGTTAATTAATGCATTAGATCAGTTTTATCGAAAAATTAATATATCGGCTCGGCAATATATAAGAGCTCGAAAACCATAAGAGCTATGAAGCTCCTGACTAGAGAAATCGGTTGCCCCCGTCGATATCTACAACTCTTATTTGAACAATTTTTCGATCAAATCAACGGTTTGGCTGTAATAAAAATGGCAACTCTCGAAAAACTCACACAGTATATATATATATATATATATATATATATATATATATATATATATATATATATATATTTATATATATATATATATACATATATATATATATATATATATATATCCGATTTTGAGAATTTCTTCACTATTACAGAGGTAAACTATTTTAGATAGGTACAGGTTATGTTATCTGAGATCCACAACTGTCCTACGGAATCAAATGCGGCGTAGAATGCTACACAACGGGTTTAGAAAATACTTTTACTATATATCATATATACCCGCCGACAGTTGTGGATTCCAGATAACACAACCTGTACCTATACCTGTAATAGTAAAAAAATTTTGAAAATCGGTCAGTTATTTTATTTTTGACACTTTTGGGTCCCACTGACGCTGTCGGACCTTACATAACGTAATCTATATCTATCTAAAATAGTTTAGCTCTCTAACAGTGAAACTTTTCAAAATGGGTTGGTTAGTTTATTTTTGGCGCTTTAAGATCCCAGGACTCTGGCCGACCTCATACAGCATATAAGCTATATCCTTCTAAAATAATTTAACTTTGCAGCAGTGAAAAAATTTTCCAAATGGGTCCTTTATTTCATTTTTCACACATATGAGTCCCATAGACCCTGGCGGATCTTACATAACGTAATCTATATTTATCTAAAATATTTAAGCTCTCTAACAGTGAAAAAATTTTCAAAATCAGTCGGTTAGTTTATTTTTGACACTTTTGGGTCCCATGGACCCTGGCGGACCTTACATTACATAATCTATATCTAAAATAACTTAGCTCTTTGACAGTGAAAAAATTTTCAAAATTGATCGGCTAGGTAATTTTTTACAATTATGGGATCAGTGGACCCTGGCGGGTCATATAACCTATGGCGGTCCGTGAGGGTTCTGCGGACATCATTTAATAATTTAACTAATTCAAATCATTAGCTTACTAACGGTGAAAAAATTTTCAAAATCGATCCAGTACTTTAAAATTTTTTTCCTGGCATACAAATAATTATTATATTATCTGTCTATAATATTTAATAATATTATATCGTGACATTACGGTCATTATTTTGTTTATTTAAAATTCAATAAAAAAAAAATCTTCATTATATATGCTTAAAATATTTGGTTAATTTTAATTTAAAAAAATGAGCCAGAGATATGGTATTATAATACATAGATTTTGAATAACTACCATTGGTTTCACGTAAAAAATGAAATTTTTCTATATCTTATAAGGACTTGAGACATAAATATAAATTACTTATTACAATAACAAAGAGAGCAAATGTGAAAAATTACAATTTTCTCAAAAAATACATTACATAGAAAGAAAATTATAAGAACATTTTCTTCTTAATTTTTTTTTCCTTTTCAGTGATGTAAAAATCGAACGGTCTTATGATAGGATCGAATGATAAAAAATGGCCTTAAAACCTACTTCTGGGCATCCGACGTGTCTGGCTAATGAAGCCGAGCCAAACCAGATTCCAATTCACACACCAAATTTCATGTGCATTGAAAGTTTCGTTCGAGAGTTATCGTGGGAACACACACACACACATATATATATATATATATATATATATATATATATATATATATATATATATATATATATATATATATATAATTAAGTTCACTCGAAAATTAATAGATAATTATAGAAAATTAATAATTACAAAAATTTATTATTACAATAATCGTCAATACAATAAGCTTGTAGTTTTATGTCAAGGAAGTAATTTATTGCTGGCCGGTTGATCTTCTTTATTTACTTTATTTATAGGCTTCATAATGCTGATTCGATATGCACGTGTCATTGGATCAGTTTCCCAGTGATGCGATGTTTGTGAGAATTGTGAATTATGCATTTTTGATACAGTGTAAATTCCACCATTTCCGTTGGACTGAATATTTGAAATCGACATTTGAAATCTGATACTCTCTGCAGTGTCATCATTTATGTGTCTATTGTGTTAAGCGTGTGAAGAGACTGTAACTCCTCCCTCCTCAGTCGAAAGCGACGGCCAAAGGAGTTTTACTTCTTTGGTTGGAGCTAGGGTTGTATGCTGTACTTCTATTTCCTTAGGTTTCCATATTGTTCTTCTCCGAATGTAGAAGATACTAATAGTAACTATTAGTGGAGCTAAGATGAAATAGGTTACTGAAATATGTAGTGTTCCGTGCTTCTTTATTAGTTGTATTTCCTCTTGGTTCTGGATATGGAAGTTTTTCAGTTTGTGTACGTCCAGTTTTTCTTCGAATTTTGATGCGTTAACCTCGATATTGTACGTCGGAGCTAGATGAATTTCGTCTTCTTTTTCGGTTATTTGATTGGTGTATGTAATTTCGTTCATTGTTACGGAGCAATTTCGAAAATGTATTAGGATAGTTCCTGTGATATTTCGGTCGTTGATTCCGCAGGTAGATGACGGTTTACTTTTGTTTCGCTTTAAAATAATTTGTTGACTGAAATCGTTTATGGGGTTTTCGGCTATTGGTATGTATGGGGTACTGTCTTCATCAGCGCTGTGAGCTGAATTCGTGTGTGATAGATCTATTGTAACGTGAGTTGAAGTGTTACTGGAAGTCTCGTTATTATTTAGTTCGGAAATTTTTACTCGAGAAAGTGCGTCCGCGTTCGTGTTATTTTTATGTGGTTAGTCATAGTAGAAACTAATTCGATTATGCGACTGTAAAATTGTTCGACTGTATCGTTTCCTTGTTTCAGCGAGTGTAAATCCCTAATTAAGGAAGTTTCGTTTCTTTTATCACTATAATGCAATACGAGATTTTGCTTGATTTCATGCCAGTTAATTGAGGTGCCATACATATTTAGTACTTCATTCGCTTGGCCGACTATCTTATTTCTAATTGCCCTAAGAATAAATTTTCCATAACTACTATTTTCTACATTTGGGATTAATGCTAGCAGCTCCCCAACATTGTTTAAAAAGTCATATAACAGTCTAGGATTCCCATCAAAAGTAGGTAAATCCTTTACCGCATCAGGTATTCTTAAACTATTGTATATTTCTAAAGGAGTCGGGGTTGCCATTATTGTGGTAGTGTTAATATTATTACTAATTAAATTAATTAAGAGGTTTGTATCAATTGAATTATTTACTAATACGTTATTAGAATATTCTGTATCAGTTAAATTATTAGTTGTTTCGTTAATAGTGCCAATATTGTCTTGTTCAGGACAACTAGCAAGTTCGACACTGCCTCCGTGTTCCTCGGATATAGTATCGGAAGAACTTCCCCGTTTAGAATAAGGCGATACTCTTAATGATACAAGCTTATTTTTTAGACGAGTGGACATAGGAAAAAGCGAATAACAATTGTAATAATCGACTTACGTGAACCAGATGTAGAACATTCCGTTGGTAATGTGCCTTCACCAGCTTATTGCTCCTGGTTCCGTTGATTGGTGTTGTAGGTTCGTAATCCAAACACTTGAAAGTGACCAGGTGATCCTGTGATTGTATTGGTGCCGCTAGTAGTGGAAACCCTCCAAGTCTCGATTTTTTTTCGAGGTCGAAAAGTACTACCGATGATCCGACGATTAGTACTGTTTGCGAGTTTAACCGAAATTTCTAGAGCACAAAATTATCCTACCGACTGCGCCAATTAAGTTCACTCGAAAATTAATAGAGTTTTTAAAAAAGATTACAATGTTATTTTATTTAATCTTTAATCACAAGACAATAATTACAAAAATTTATTATTACAATAATCGTCAATACAATAAGCTTGTAGTTTTATGTCAAGGAAGTAACTTATTGCTGGCCGGTTGATCTTCTTTATTTATAGGCTTCATAATGCTGATTCGATATGCAGGTGTCACTGGATCAGTTTCCCAGTGATGCGATGTTTGTGAGAATTGTGAATTATGCATTTTTGATACAGTGCAAATTCCACCATTTCCGTTGGACTGAATATTTGAAATCGACATTTGAAATCTGATACTCTCTGCAGTGTCATCATTTATGTGTCTATTGTGTTAAGCGTGTGAAGAGACTGTAACTATATATATATTAGTGAATATCATTTTCGTATTCTAGGGACCTCAAAACATATTTCTGTTATCGCCTCGGCCTCAGGTTGCGTCATGAGGACGGCCGTAATAGCGTATTTCCAGTTTTGGAAATTCGCTAAAAAGTATAGTTCGATCCAGGTTGTGCGAAAAACTTTTTTTTATGCGGTTGGTCGGGACCGCATAAAAAGAGTTTCATCAAAAAAACATCACTCAAAAGTCCCAAAACAAGATAAGGCATTAATTTGCACGTAGAAACATTTTATTTCAATTTTATAACATTATGAAAATTTTGAAAAATACATCTGTAAAAAAACTAAATGATGCTTACTTATGATGCAACTTATGTTCTTATGCAATGTATTGGTTAAATGCTTAAATGCCATTAAAAAGTATTTTCATCAAAGCAAGTTATTATAGTAAATGCTTAAATATCTTACTGTTTTTTGATTTTAATTTATATTATGCATTTTAAAAACCGCATAATTAAAATCACATAAAAAAACCGAACAAAAAAGACCGCATAAAAAGAGTTCAGCTGTACAAGCTATATACTAAAAAGTTAAAATTATTTACCTCTGCTAAAATTATTTACCTCTGTAGCAGGGGAAAAATTTTCAAAATCGGTTACCTATTTTATTTTTGACACTTTTGGGTCCCATGGACCCGGGCAGATCTTAAATAACGTAATCTATATCTATCTAAAATATCTTACCTCTCTAACAGTGAAAAAATTTTTAAAATCGGTCGGTTATTATATTTTTTACAATTATGGAAAATCAGTAAACCCTGGTGGAACTCATACAACATAATCTTTATTCATCTAAAATAATTTTAATAAAAAGTTTATCCCTCTAACAGTAAGAAAAGGGTCCTAGGAATCTCACATAACTTATGGGCAGTCCGTAAGGTCCTTGCAGACATCATTTCATTACTTAATTAATTCAAATACCTTAACTTGCTAACAGTGAAAAAATTTTCAGAATCGATTGGGTAATTAATTTTTAGCGTTTCTAGGCCCCAAAACCTAAACGGATCTCACATAAGATACCTTAGGTCCATTTAAAATTGTTTAACTTTCTAACATTAATGATTATTAGTGAAAAAATTTTCAAAATCGATCGGAGTTTTTTTCCGTGCCTACAAACATACGTATTATGTTATTTTTTTTATATTTTATAATCTTTTATGATGACATAAATTTCAATTTCGTATTCATTTAAAATTCAATAAAAAAAAATGTCTTCATTACATAAGCTTAAAAAATCTGGTTAATTTTAATTTTTCAACTTGAGACAGAGCTATGTTAATTATAATGTAATTAACAGAGAGACAGAACTTTGCTTATTAATACATATATGTGAATAGATATCACTTGTTTCGTAAAAATCGTAAAAAAAATTTTTAATAAAATTCTATATTTTGTAATGAATTGAGACAGAAATATAGATTACTTATTACAATGACAAAGAGAGCAAAGTGGTCCAAAAGTGAAAAATTACAATTTTCTCGAAAAATACTTAACATGGTCAGAAAAAATACTTCTAGGCATCCAATGTGTCTGGCTAAAGAATTTAGCCGAGCCAGATCAAAATCCAGCTCCCATACCAAATTTCATAATATATACACTCCTCGCAACATAATCATGTATATATATATATGTCGTCACGATAACTTTCGAACGAAATGTATAATGTAAATATATACTATATATATATATATATATATATATATATATATATATATATATATATATATATATATATATATATATATAACATTTTAGTGAATATCATTTTTGTATTCTAGGGACTTTAAAACATATTTCCGTTATAGTCTCGGCCACAGGTTCCACTGTGATACTGGCCATAACAGCTGAATTTCGAGTTTTCGGAATTCTAATAAAAGCGACATATTATCATATATTTTAATTAAGTAAATATTTTGGTAAGAAAGGCAGTTAGAAATAGGGAAGATATCAGTGGAAACGTTTTTTTTTTTTTTTTCATTTGCTCATTTACAAAAAAGAATGAAATAAAAAATTTAAAATAAAAAGCAAAAAATAAAATAAAGATAAAAATGGTTTTAAATTACTTCAATTAGATAATTGATAAAAAGCATTTGTAAAAATTTGTTCTCAAAAAGAAGAAAACTGAAAAGAAAAAGTGAGTAGGAAATGATAAGAGTAGAAAAAAGTTATCTAACCGTGATAATGGATGAACACTTACATTTTCTGTTTAAATATTTTTATTTAAATATTTAATAGTGTGCTCGATAATTTTGGATTAACATTTTTTCTTTTTTCTCTTTTATTGTATAAAATTTTTATTAAAAGCAGTCTCAGGTTATTAAAAGTTTTCAGAGAATTTTTTTATAATGATATATACCACAAAAGATTCGAAGGAAATTAAAATCAAAAATGTGTAGATCGCTTGGAGTCATCTGTTGGTTTGGCAGAGCTTAAGGTAACTAATCGGTAAGGTAACTGCAACAGCAAACATTCATTGTTAGGTCGTGGTTAGGTCATTCTTACCAGATACATACGTATCAATAAGCGCGGTAGTTCTTACCAGCCGTACGTGCACCAAGCTATATTTACACGAACCATTTCAAGCCATTTTTGACCCCCTTAAAACTCTAGTTCTATTTGTTATATTGAATTAAAAGGGCATAGCCGGGTAAGATAGGGAAAACGGCCCTTGACGCAAAATTGATTGTTTTTATAGGAAATAATACTTCTTAGCCCCAGATACATTTCTGCCAAATTTCAACCCTCCGAGGCTAATAGTTTATGAATACACAAACAGACAAAAATTTTCAAAAACAATTTTTTTTGACAAAATTACTGAGCCGATTTATTTGAGTTTAATATATATTGTGTACCAACCTTAGGCGAAGTAATAAAAAAGAACTTAACGTTATATCCCTTTATTATACTAGTTTGTTTAAATTTTTAAATTTAAGAAAATTTCTTTTTGGCACTTAGCTGTTAGCGACACCCACCATTTTTTGTTCAATAATTTCTCTCTTAGTACTCTATAACATATTTTTGTGGAAAAATTTTAGTTGGTAGAACATAGTAATATTCCAGTACAAATGCATGCCATGTTCGGTACTACATATATTACTTATGTATAAAAAGGACCATAAAGTAAAGGATCTGCCTTATTTCTAAAACACAGTAGAACTCTAAGCAGTGCAATAAAATGTTCTTTTCCCCTCTGATCTGAGTTGCAGTTCTTGAAGTTCCTGTAACGGTCTAAAAAAATATATATTTTGAGGTGCTATAAAAAATATGTTTTAACTTGTTAAAAAATAATTTTCAAGGTTAATTTTACCATGAATCTGAATATTTGAATGAAATCAATAAAATTATCTCAGCATACTTACTAATTAAAATTATATCTAACTCAACAAAAATTATAAGTTTTAGAAACTTTATTCAAATAAAGATAGTAATAATAACAATAATACCTTTTACATGTTATATTGCTTTAATAATAATAAACATTAACTTAATAAAATGGAACAAAAAACTTCAACAATGTATAGTAACAACAACAATCCGGCTAAAACCTATTGTAGTTATTACATGTACATATAACTAACTTGAAGAAAATAGTTTACAATTGTACGCAATATGTAGCTCGTCCCTCTCACTTAATGTTTTTGTTGCACTTCTTAAGGAGGTGCAGAAAGTGAAATTTTTCTGTAATAAAATTACATACGTTCATAACTACGACAAACGAGCTTAGACAAACGTCTAGCTTTATTTGCCGTCTGTCTTATTTTGTTAACACGATGACGGGTCATGGGGAATTACAACGAAATGACCAACTGGTATACTATTTTGACAGCTGATCAACTTTGTATGAAATTGTTGACATCGTAAGACGTGGTGTATGAGCTAACAAAGTTTCACTTGACGTCTTACAAAGGAAAAAACTCTAACAAAAGAGAAATCAATGTCTATTTTGTTTTATTGATAAAAAAAGGCAAACGGTGGATAATGTTGGACTTTTGTAAATTTAAACTAGTTTATCGCAGTTATGAACGTATGTAATTATATTATTTTAGAAATAGGGTAGATATTTTACTTTATAGTTCTTTTTATACATAAGTAATATATGTAGTACCGAACATGGCATGCATTTGTATTGAAATATTACTATGTTCTACCAACTAAAATTTTTCGATAAAAATATATGTTATAGAGTACTAAGAGACAAATTATTGAACAAAAAATGGTGGGTGTCGCTAACGCCTAAGTGTCAAAAATTTAATTTCTTTTTTATTACTTCGCCTAAGGTTGGTACACAATATATATTAAACTCAGATAAATCGGTTCAGTAATTTCATCAAAAAAAAATTTTTTTGAAAATTTTTGTCTGTTTGTGTATTCATAAACTATTAGCCTCGGAGGGTTGAAATTTGGCAGGAATATATCTGGGGCTAAGAAGTATTATTTCCTATAAAAACAATCAATTTTGCGTTAAGGGCCGTTTTCCCTATCTTACCCGGCTATGCCCTTTTGCATACATAATAACACACTTGAAATCACTCTCAATTTCAAATTTCATCGATCTAACTTTCGTAGTTCCTGAATTATACGTCCCCAAAAATCGAAAATTTTGGCACTCACTCACTCACTCATTCACTGATGGATCATCAAAACCTCTGGCCTATTTCCAGTGGAGCTAGGAAGTTGAAATTCGGCCAGAATATAGATCCTAGTCTAACAGTAAAGTCAAAAATCTAAAATCATAATATTTTTCGTTATTTTCGTTATTTGTGCCCTTTTTTTGGAAAAATACAGGACAATTTTATATAAAAAAAAAATTTTATTCAAAACCTTCCTAAATATTCAAATGTACTAGTTGCCGGTAACTATGAAAAAGAAATAATTATTTATAGCAACAAATTACCTACTATGAATCGTATGAATATTTTCACCTATTATGAATAATAAATTAATAAATTTATAAACATCAAAAATAATTTAATTTACAAAAATTTGGAATAAATAATTAGTTTACGATAGCCATGAAAATGAGTTAAAAAATATTTTAAAAACAAATGGTGCGACATTATGAAAGCATTCAAATTTAAATTAACTACTATAAGAAACATTCAGAAAATGTCGTTTTCATGACTAATAATAATCGATAGGAAAATGTTGAGAAATGTTTAACAATCTTATTACTAAAGTAAAATTCATGTTTTATTATACTGTCTACACCTGGACCTAATTTTTATACTTTTAACTTAAATATTGTAAATGATTATGAACTTAAATAATTTTGAATTTTATTCTGATCGTAACTATAGTTTCTGATTGTAAATAGTATTGACTATTTGATTGCAATCAATTAATCAATTAAAATCTACTCAGTTAAAAAGAAAATTTAACTTATTAAGTTCAAAAAGAATTACAATACCAACTAAGGAGTTATAATTTGTTTAGAGTAACGATACCGAACATTACTCAAAAATTTTAACGATGGATGTTGTCGAATTGTTAGTAAATGGGGAAATCATAAGGCATACTATTATTCAAATGCCGCCAGACGGTAGTTGCTTGTTTCATGCAATAGCTTACTCGTTGCATGAATGTATTGATTTAGAACAAACTAATCAAATAAGATTTGAAATCGTCCATTATGCTGCGCAGAATTGGCCAGAATATGGCGCTTGGACTTGCAATGAGTATGGTGATCCATACAATTCACCTGGAGAATATATATTGTCTATGTTAAATCCACAGGCATACGACTCTTTTGCAGAATTGAGAGCGGCAGGAATGATGTACCTTTTTAAATTTGAAGTTTATTCCAATGGTATATTACTAGGTTGTTTCGGCACCGAAACAAATACCGCTAAACGATTTGATTATACTGGAAATAATTTACTTGTATCTGGTCATTACAATGTTTGTATTCCTTTTCAAATTTCCGAGACAATTTCAAGCATTGAACGTAACACTCTAATAAAAACTAATGCAAACAAAAGAGGTCGACCGAAAAAAATAGAGGCGGTCGACCAAAAACTTCAGATAAGTCTCGAACAATTACGCGAAGCGGCTCACCGATACAGAGAGAATCACCCAGAACAAAGAAGGCTGTCCAAGTCCGAATACACAGTAACCCATCCAGCTAGACATCGGCAAACATCAGCCCGATACTCTCAGAAGATACCTGAAGTAAATCGTCAAGCTGTGGAGCGATATACGCAGAAACATCCTGAGGTAAATCGTGAAGCTGTGGTGCGATATATGCAGAAACATCCTGAGGTAAATCGAGAACCTGTGACCCTGTTTGCAAAACAACATCCAGACGTTAATACAAAATCAAAAAAGCATTATAACCTAAACAAACGTTTTAAATATACGGGTAATAAGGAAGAAATTATCAAAAAATTGACGGGAATAATAACAGATCAGTTAGAAGCTGAAAAAATAATTAAATGAGTTCTGTATTACCGTGGAAAGCTAATAGGAAACTATTTGAAAATACATAATAAATTTCATGAAACAATTATAAGTGCAATTGAAAAATTTAATTGTCTACCATCTAACTGTAATCTAAAAGAAAAATTCAACGTGTTAGCTGGAAAGTCATTAAATCGTACTCAGGAAGCATATTTTTATGAAACATCATACAAACCATTTAAAGACGATAAGCCAATCACGATTAATAGTGAAGATAAAAAAAGAGCAACTCGATAAATATATTATTTGGATTTGTAATGAAAATAAATGTTTATTGGATGAAAAAATTCTACAAAATTTAGAAAAAACATTTAATTATTTTTTAACCCAGTCTTCTTACGATCATTGCAAATTATTAGTATTAGATGACAACAATATTTATCGTTCTAACTTATTATTTTTAATCAGCATAGAACATCACTTTCCAAAATTAAGGTCAATCGTTAGGGAATTATATCAAATGGGAAATGACTGCAAAAGAGTAATAGAAATAGATAAAACTTTAAATTCGATAAATGTCGAAAAACTCAGAGAATTCGGGAATCCAGTAAACGTTAAACACAATGGCAATAAATTACTTGCTGTCGACTGCAATTCATCAGAACCAAGTTTAGTCGAAGACGACATTATACAAAAATATCAAGCTACGTTTGATTCTTTAAAACAGCGATCACTTGATACTCCGAAAAATGAGTGCATTTCGTGCCAGAGATTTCTTTGTTTAAGGGACATCATCGAATTAAGTAGATTACGAAAACCGCTAGAAAGCAATATATGGATAGAACTTCAGCAGTACATAAAAAACAGTAAAATTACTCCAAGTACTCATATTTGTCACAACTGTCTACAGAAGTTACAATCCAATGAACTATCAGCCAATTGTGTGCTTAATGTGCTTCATGTTAGTGCAATATCGGACGAAATAAAGAACCTTAATGATTTTGAAAAAATTTTAATACAACGGGCAAAGGCATTTCAGGTCGTGACAAGTATGATTCCAGTGAGTAATAAAAAAATTCCATACAGAGAAATGATTAAAAAAGTAAAAGGAAGAACGTTTCATTTACCTATGCCACTTGAAGCAACACTCAAAAATTACCAAGACCGGAGGAACCACTAAACACAAACCATGAATTATATATATATATATATATATATATATATATATATATATATATATATATATATATATATATATATATATATATATATATATATATATGTATATATATATATATATATATATATATATGTATATATATATATATATATATATATATATATATATATATATATATATATATGTTAGTGCGCAGCAACCCAAACAATGATAAGGTGATTTGGCAAGATTTAGTAAACGTTTACAAGGCATTAAAATTTCTAAAATATAATAACGAACACTACACACACATTATTCTTCCGCACAATCCTACTGAATTGTTAAACAACTTTGATCAAGAGCTTCAGTTTTCAATTCAAGAGAGAACAGAAAATCCTAATGAACTCGACGTTAATTATAACGCATTACTCACACAAATAACAGAAAACGTTCAAAATTATTATGAGCAATATACCATATATCCCCTCCACGAAGAACGACAAAATGTTTCAGCATCTGCACTTTACCAGATGTTGAAAATAAATGCAGCCCCGTTGAATAACCCCGATCAGCACATGGATGTGAAATGTTTTCCAGATATTTTTGTTGACGGTAAATTTGGGCCAAACCATCCACGAAAAAAAAAACTAATTCCTTCCGAATTTATTAAATGCAGGCTAACATCAAAATATTTACAATTCAGGCGAAACCAGCAATATTTATTTTATCTTTTAAATGACTCTAATTTACGCCAACTAGGTGCTGGAATTTATTATAAATTAAACGTCACTAAACAAAAAGAAAGACTAACAGCGAAAAAATACTTAGAAATGTTAAACAATGAAGAATTAGAAGGAGATCTGACAGCAATATTTGGACGACTAAGAAATACAGAGCAATTTTGGAAGAAGCCGAGGAGCGATGTTGTCTGTATGACCAAACATTATGGTCCAACGACTTGGTTTCTAACCATTAGCCCATCTGAATGGACATGGACAGATCTGGGCGAGTATATTAAACAAATTAATGGGTCAGATATGTGCAAAAAATCCATAAGTGAATTGGTAGCTCTAGATCCTGTCGCAGCGTCTAGGTTTATGGAAATTCAATTTAAAAGAATGCTCGATTTTCTCACATCATCTGATGCGCCATTAGGTACAACTGAACATTATTTCTGGCGACGAGAGTATTAATCTAGAGGATTACAACATTTTCACTTAATGCTATCGATTAAAGATGCACCTGTATTGGACGAGAATACTTTATGTGAAGTTGCTGAGTTTATAACTAAATATGTCACGTGTATCATTCCGGATAAAAATGTATCACCCACTATATACGATCGTGTAATTAAATATCAAACTCATAAACATAACAGCTACTGTTTAAGAAAGGAAAAAACTAATTCTGGGTATAGATCGGTTTGTAAATTTAGTTTCCCTCGTCCCATCATCGACCAAATCAATATTAGGAACGTCACTGAATCTGTAGCAGTAAGGAAAACTTTATCGTCACACAGTAAGCTTTACAATATACCCAGGACCAAAGAATGTACTTTTATTAACGACTACAACCCTGCCATTCTCCTAGCATGGAATGGAAATATGGATATTCAATACGTTGGAGAGAAAACAGTTGTTTTAAACCATTATATTACAAAATATACTACTAAAGGAGAAAAAAGTCATAAAATAGAGTCATTTGAAAACATTAATTCTACGAAACCTCTCGCTAGTAGATTATACAATGTGGGTTTGCGTGCTCTTCATAATAGGGAGTGTGGTATTCTTGAGGCTTGCGACACTTTATTAGGCATACCTCTCTCTGGAACAGATCCACAAACAACTATTAGATGGCTAGACGTCAATATGTACAGGAATAGACGAGTCAAATCCAAAAACGAAATTAATACCCTTGAGCCAGAATCTACGGATATATTTTTCGAATCATGGGTAGACAATCATTATCCACAAAGACCTAAAGACTTAAAAAATGTTAATTTATATGACTTCGCCCGATGGTATGACTTGACAAATACACGTCCTCTATCATCTCACGTACAGTATTACGAACTAGCCTCTAATAAATATTTGAAAAAGAGAGAACGACCTTATTTAATAAACCATTATGCGTATGACATAAATTCATTTCCAGAAAAGTATTATTATTCAATTTTGCTTATGTTCCAGCCCTTGAGAAATATTTCTTTACTAAAAATAGGTCAGTGTTCATATACTGAAGCTTTCAATTTAGTAAAAGATACAATTAAGAATGGGTTAAACTATGGTGAAAAACAAAATGAGTTTGTTGAAAATATAGAGAAAGCATTTGAAATGATTGACGCAAAGATTTCAGAAATTGAAGAAAATAAGCTTTATGAAAAAGAAGATGACGGGCCTGAAAACGCTTTAGATTTTGAGCCAATAGAAGCCAGAAATGCAATGGAAGATTTCAAAAATGTAAAAGAAGTTGTTTCGGACGAGGAAATGAAAAAAATGATAGATAATCTTAATTTGGATCAGAAAAAAATATTTGATATGGTCACAACAAAACTAACCGACGAATCTGCACCCTTAAGAGTTTTTATAAGTGGTACTGGAGGGACAGGAAAAAGTTATTTAATTAATACTATTAAAAGCTGGCTAAATAAATCATTGAATAAAAATGTAGCTATAACTGCTCCAACAGGCATAGCAGCTTTTAACATAAACGGTTTAACTATACACAGGTTGTTACAACTGCCAGTCGAACATGGTTTTACACCTACATATAAACCATTATCTGATCAAGTTTTGCAAGTTTTAAGAACAAACCTTTCGGAAGTAGTCCTTTTTATAATTGATGAGGTATCAATGATATTAAACATAACTTTAACGTATACTCATTTGCGCCTCAGTGAAATTTACAACACTCTCGAAAAAGGTAATGGCTGGTTTGGAGATAAGCATATAGTAGTATTTGGAGATCTTCTGCAGTTGCCGCCTGTAAGAGAAAATTCTCCTTTTGTAGATATCTCATCTTCAGATACAAGTAAGTACTTCCAGTCTTTAAGCACCCCTAATCTATGGAAGGAACTATTTTCCTATGAAGAACTAACAATCAATATGCGACAGAAAAATGATTCAGTGTTTGGAGATATGTTAAACCGTATAAGGCTAGGTATAGTAACCAAGGAAGATCAGTTATTGTTATCCAGCAGATTATTAGAATTAAATAGTGAATTAAATGACGACAATCTTAAGAAATTAATAACTTATTTCTCAATTTTACCTGAACACACCGTGTGCTTACTTGCAACAAATATTATGTGTGCTCAACTGAATGAAGCTATGTTGAGTAGTATAACGCAACCCGAAATAGAATTAATTGCATTGGACGAAGTCGACTGCCCTAGATATTATCATAAAAGAGCACGAGAGGCTTTGGAGAAACATGAGGAGGATTCTTCGTTTACTGCGGGCCTAGAAAAAAAATAAAAATAAAAATAGGAGCCCGCGTGATGTTAAGAAGAAATATCGATGTCAGTATAGGTCTTGTAAATGGATCGATTGGCACCGTAAAACAAGTCCAGTGGAATATAGAAGACGGAAGGAGGGTGGTCAAAGTGAATATACAATTCAGTTATGGTTTAATTTATGATTTAGAACCTGTGAAAACTAAATTCGAAATTTTCAGTGGGGCTTACGTATACAGGGAACAATTCCCAATTTGTCTGGCGTACGCTATAACAATTCATAAAAGCCAAGGCTTAAGTCTGGATAGTTCCCTTTTAGATATTGGTTCAATATTCGCATGTGGTTCAGGCATATGTGGCATTATCCAGAGTAAGGCATATCCAAGGTGTTCACCTAATAAATTTCGACCCGAGTCAGATTAAAGCACAACAAAGTGTAATAGCAGAGTACAATAGGCTTAGATCTTTGTATCGAACAGATATACACAAAATTGTCCTTAAAAAGAATAAAATTCGAAAAATTCCGGATAGAGAGTGAGTTTTGCGACCAAATGTTATCGCTGTTCAAGTACCAAATGAATCCTACGGTAAAAGATCCGCTCAAAAATGTAAAAATGAAACAAAATCAGAACGCAAATCAAAAAAAAAGTCTACTTACTACTATCCTACTATCTAAATTGAACCAGTTTGTATTAAACTACATTTCCTACAAAAAGTCGTGAAATCCCACCAAAAACATAAATGTGAAAAGTGAGCAAGTTCTAGTATATTGTGTTAGCCTGAAAAAGAATTGAAATCGAAATAAACTGTCAAGTTCCAAACACATTTTTCGTGCAGAATCTGAATAAAATAAATTGTTTTAAAAAATATACATCAAGCTTTTTTAAGGTAAATAATAGAAATTTTTCATTAGAACTTGGGAATTTTTTATTCATTTATCATCATGTATATTAAACTTGGTGTTAAAAACTTCCTAAGTTCTAATGAAAAATTGCTATTATTTACCTTAATCTAGCTTGATGTATATTTTTTAAAACAATTTATTTTATTCCGATTCTGCACGAAAAATGTGTTTGGAACTTGACAGTTTATTTCGATTTCAATTCTTTTTCAGGCTAACACAATATACTAGAACTTGCTCATTTTTCACATTTATGTTTTTGGTGGGATAGTATATCTACAGTACATAATATATATGTGCTCGCAGCAGGTACATAGCACCATAGACACATATACTAATACCCACTACACACATACAAGCACAAACTCTAAATATGTATATAACATTGATGGGGATTTTTACGTCATTTTTTGTCCATGCTGATAAAGCTAATATAGACATAGCAGCGTACGTTCTGTATTCTATGGTATATATCCTGAATCGTAAAACTGTTACAATACATTACTAATATTATAATGTGAGTGAATACACTCAGTGGCAAGATTACCCGTCCACTAAATTTTTGTTAGTAAACTAGAAGTTTGAAGCTTAAAATTTAAATTTCTCAAGCCAACGCTTCATCGTTCTTTCACTTACAGTACTTTCATTAAATGCAGCAATAAGGTTACGCGTTGTCTCGGCTGCAGTATGACCAAGTTTGAATTTATAAAATAAATTATACGTAATTCTTTATTTTTCATCATGGTGTTAATGCAAACTTCTATGACGAACAGCACAGTATAAAAATACGATTATTCGCACTAAATCATGTATGGACAATGTACTTTTCACAAAAAATACATACACTGCCCTCTGTATGAAAATGTACTATTTCCCTTAATTTTAATAGCGATACTAAATCTAAATAATAAAGGAAAAAAAAATATCATAGGGTAGCTGAAGATGATTAATTGTAATATCGAAAAAATAAAAAAAGGTAATTATATGCCTAACTTTATTTTGATATTCTTTTTGTTATTTTTAACAAGGTTTTTAGAAGGGCTGAGAAAAATGGTTCATAGAAAACATTTAAAATAGAAAATCGAAAATGGTTTCCAAAAATGCATTTAAAATACAAAATAGAAAATGGTTTGCTGAACATATTTTTAAAATCGAAAATGGAAAATAGTTATTTAAAATGGATTATAAAATGCAAAATGCTTTTTTTACTTTAAATTTATTCTATAAATTTTTATCATTAACTAATCATGTTATTTAAAAAAAAAAAAAAAAAAAAAGTTTAGAAAATATCAAACGTACTGAAATTAAATAAATAAAGGCAGTCTTTCGACAAAATTTTGTAAAGTTTGCATGATATGAAAACGAAACTTAACTCTTCAAATATTGTTACTTAAAAATATTGTAAAAGGGTATTACGGGATAAGAATGGCCCGTTGGCCCCCAGACGAGATTTTCAACGGCACTTTGGCTACTATAAGGACAGTTGATAAGAAGTCTTGCGTGCAAGTTTTAGCCTCATATCTTGGGTAGTTTAGAACTTATTTGTGATAATATGTATTTAGGCCATGATTTTTTAAACCTTTATATCTCGTAAACTATTACAGATATTGAGATAAACTAAAAACCATTGAGTAGGTCTAAGTTAGTACTATAATATATATTTCTTTCAAATTTTTCCGTTACTAAACAGTCATAGAAAATTCGAGAAGAAAAATAGAAAAACATTTTTTTAGTGTTTCCTTCAGAGTGACAATCACGAAAAAAGTCTCAAATATTGTACACTAGGTCCTGTTTAAGTACTGCAAGTTTCGTTAAAAACAAAGGGGTGGAACAGGGTCAAAGAGGAGAAACCTCGATCGAAGCCACCATCGGAAAGGTGAATTTCATCATTCCGTTATATTTTTATGCCGTGCGCACAAAATTAATTAAGAACCTGGTGATGTTTTAACGATATGTACCGATATACCTATCATGACTTCCAAATATACAGTGTGTTCAAGGTCATGTGGGGCCAATATATAAATATGTAAAAAATATTGTTGGTAGGATAACGGCCATATTTCTTGAACGATAGAGCTGGTATTTGGTATTGTAACTGTTTACGTCAAGTTCTAGGCTAAGTTCATAGATGGAGTTGATCGTCAATATGGGATGGTTTCAAAATGGTGACTTTTCATTATCACTGAATTTATTATTATATTATTAAATTATTGCCAGTTTGAAGCTATTCAACGAAAAGAGCTCGTCTACGAACAGCTTGAACCTTGACCCCAATTATAATTATAATAAAATTAAGCTGTCATCCGATAAAAAGGTAACCGCTTCCACAACTCTCATACTTCAGTATACATTTCGGAATTTGCCTGCTATACTATGATTGTATATCTATCTAAAGTTAATAATAAGTAACTATTAACTAATACTGAAATTTACCTCGTAGATAAGTACAGCTGATTAAATAGTTTCTCAAATGACAATAATTTTAAACTTAAAATTCTCAACTTTTTGAAACTATCCCATATTGACAATCAACTCCATCTATGAATTTAGCCTAGAACTTGACGTAAACAGTTACAATACCAAATAGCAGCTCTATCGTTCAAGAAATATGACCGTTATCCTACCAACAATTTTTTTTACATATTTATATATTGGCCTCACATGACCTTGAACACACTGTATATTTGGAAGTCATGATAGGTATATCGGTACATATCGTTAAAACATCACCAGGTTCTTAATTAATCTTGTGCGTACGGCATAAAAACATAACGGAATAATGAAATTCACCTTTCCGATGGTGGCGTCGATCGAGGTTTCTCCTCTTTGGCCCTGTTGCACCCCTTTGTTTTTAACGAAACTTGCAGTACTTAAACAGGACCTAGAGTGCAATATTTGAGACTTTTTTCGTGATTGTCACTCTGAAGGAACCACTAAAAAAATGTTTTTGTATTTTTCTTCTCGAATTTTCTATGACTGTTTACTAACGGAAAAATTTGAAAGAAATATATATTATAGTACTAACTTAGACTTTCTCAATGGTTTTTAGTTTATCGCAATATCTGTAATGGTTTACGAGATATAAAGGTCTAAAAAATCATGGCCTTAATACATATTATCACAAATAACTTCTAAACTACCCAAGATATGAGGCTAAAATTTGCACGCAAGACTTCTTATCAACTGCCCTTATAGTAGCCAAAGTGCCGTTGAAAATCTCGTCTGGGGGCCAACCGGCCATTCTTATCCCATAATACCATTTGATTCGGCCTTGGCGTATTCAAACCTTACGGACCCTACGACTGCAACTTCTCAATAAAATTATGAAAATCATCTACTCGAAATACAAAAACATTTCTTATCGACGTGTCTTAAAGATAGTAGTGCACAACTTCAGTTAGAAAGTTTGACTTAAGAGAACTGCAGTTCTAGTAACAAATTTAACTCAAGTGACATTGCAACTCGAGTTATGAAAAATTTGAGTCAATTAAATCAACTTATATTTAACTTAGAATTTGTTAGACTTCAAGTCGTTCAATTCAAGTTCTATAATTAATATTGTATACACATAAATTTGAGTATACATGCATTTTCATTTTAAATGTAAAATGGATTCAAATTTCCATTTTAAATACAAAATGGAAAATGGTTTATCCGAACTAATTTAAAATAGAAAATGCAAAATGCCATTTTGTATTTTAAATACATATTTAAAATGAAATCATTTTAAATAGTTCCCAGCCCTGGTTATTAGAAGAATATTTTCTTTCTTGAAATTTTCCAACGTCCTACGGATTACCAATTTAAAAAAAGAAATGCTACTTTCCCAAGAAATGAGTCGATTGGGCTTTAAATAATATCAATTAAAAGTACAACAATTACATCACAACAATACAACAATTACAGTATAACAATTCTATGAATAAACAAATACGTTTCAACATAATTTACCTATTACAGCAACTGATTGACAAATTGAAAATGTTATATAGTTTTCGAGTAAGTAGCTACACCCACTACACAGTTAGCCAGGATTTACCAATTAATATCATAAACTACCCATACTAATAGATTATTTATGACATTAATTTCTTAGAAAATTTTTACCTGCACAGCTTTAGTCAGCTATTTTATTTACTTTACATAAACAAGTTGCTCTCTAGCAATTAGCGGTGGAGAACTATCGATAGCACTATCGATAACTATTGATACATTTGACTATCGAAAACTATCGATATTTTTTTTTACTATCGATATTTTTTTTTTTTACTATCGGTAGTTTTCAATAGTTTTTTTTTTCTTGATGATTTCCATTTTAAATTTCCGGCGACCTTTCCTTTTTTGCTCGCCGACTATCCAAATGCCGCCCAAGTCAAAAAACTTGAGCATCAAAAACTATCGATAACTGTCGATAGTCGGGACTATCGGTAACTATCGATAGTTCTCCATCACTACTAGCAATTGTCACCTAGTTATGTCATCGAAGATGACATATTAACATGGTTGTGTGACTGAATAATTATTGAGTTGTACATCCATATTGAATAAACGCAAGAGGGCTGTAGAGTTAACAACTATAGAGTTAACAAAAAATCATAAATTAACACTTTCACTGAGATGACATTACTTAGTGCGTGTTAAAAACACGCATTTGACGAATTTTTTTTATATCAATTAGTTTATGAACAAAAATTAACAACATGAAATTAAAAATTCCAGATATTAATTGGCGTTATTTATTTGGAATGTGTACGCTAGCCGCACACCTTTAAACAGGTGTACACTTTGTGCACGACATCAAATATTTGTTCTGGGAGGATGTTACTGGGCGACGATTTGTGGCCTTGGTGACGATTATGGTCTTACTTGTAAGATTTTATCTGATCGACGTGCGTTCCATGAATGCGACCAGTTCAGATCCCTAATAGTGCAGTAAAAACGTACTTGGACCGTGTATTTCGGGTAGGTAGCAATTTTTTTTTTTGAAGTCGTAGGGGGGTCAGAGGGATTGGTGGCGGTGTACTTAAGCCGTCATCTTCGAAAAAAGGTCGAATTATATTTTTTCGTATATTTCCAGAACCGTTAGTCTGACAAAAAGTTTGTAAAGACCATTTTTGCAGAAAATTTCATTTTTTACAAATTTTGTTATTAACTTTTTTACCTAACTTGAAAAACATAAAAGTTATCAGCAACAAACCATGAAAAATTTAGAAACGAAAACTTTTGAAGCCAGATAACTTTTCTATTTTTAATCCGACAAAAAATATGCTTCTTATCTTTTTTATAGAGTATTTTTTAACGTAAAATTTGAGGTATTAAATTTTATCATCCAACTTCTAGTTAGGAAGTTATAGCTCTCCAAAAATAGATAGGTAAAAATTGTAACTAAAAAATCGTCGACTCTTAACCCTTTGCACTCCGTAGGCGCTGCTATTGCGCCACTGATTTTACCATGTCCCTAGTAGCTGTATCCCTACGCGAAGTGAGTCTCACTCTAAAGTACCATATTATCAAGGCACGATACAGGGTGATCCTATATGTAAAGGAAATATAAAAACAACACATAATATGTACTGTGTAGTGTGTTCTAAGCGGAAATGTAATTCTGGAAGACGTGAAACAACCGAATATTGTGACACATGTCCAATTAAAAAACCTGAGCCACGGAAACATATGGGAGATTGTTTCTTAGATATCACACTTTGTTGAATTGCAAAATATAAATTTCACTTTCTGTTTATTTTATCACAAACTAAATTAATTAAATAAGTGAATTAATAATAACATTAAGATCTTTTTTTAGTAAAACAGAAATTCATTTTTCAGCTGCTCCAAAATAGAAATGTCTCGGAGTTGCTGCACTATTAAGTAAAAAACTCTCGGAGTGCAAAAGGTTAAGTGACATATTAATTTTGAAATACAATTACTTTATATTGTTTTACTTTTTTTTTGCTAGTATGATTGTATGAAAAATAGATATTACATATTAACTTGAAATTCAAGACCTTTCCACATCACCCGTGGCGCTTAAAGCCACTCTCTGGTAATAGTTCTTTTAACAGCCTAAGTCCTCATCCATAATTAATCTCATCCATTTGTATTTGTTTAATAAAAACGCCACTTTTTTCTTTGATATAAGGGAACAATGTATTACAAAATTAAAGTATTATTTTAAAAGATTAACAAAAAACGCGACTGCACTTCAAATACCCCCAGGCGGAGGAAAAAGTGTCAGTGCAGCGTACCAGGTCAGGTACTTCTAGGTCAGGTACGTAATGTCCGTCATACAGCATCCCCTTCCTGGTCTTCCCTACCTAATAAATCCCCGAACCTCGCTGCAAAACCATAACAGTGGGAGATTCGAGGGCAGGTCCAATGGATGTTCGAGGATCCGCTCTAAACGGGGCATGGGGTTCGAAGGTGTTCATGAACTCCCGGAAAAGGTCGTCTCGTGCGACCGAAGCGTGCGGAGCGTCCCGATAATAACTGCTTTTTGAATTGACGCCGCTAACATAGTTTTGTTTCGTTAATTATGTTGAGTAGGTCGGTATATGATATTGTGTGTTTTTCTAGATTATTTTCCATTTGTATTCTAATTGGTTCTAGGTCTTTATTAGCTTTTAGCTTCCGATTGTTTTTTAACTTTTTTGATTGGTAGAGGTTTTATTTGTACTTGGTTGTTATGTTGTGTTGTGTGTGTATCACTAGTATCTTGTTCTGGTAGAGAGGTATTTTCTGGTTGTGTATCTGATTGTGATTAATTATTGGAGGGTGTGTGCGTTGTCGTTTCCCAAATGGTAGTGTATTGTTATAATTGTGTATATTTTTTTTTCTGTGATGTGTTTTGTGCAGTGCTTGTGTGCTCGTTTGTATTATTGATGCTTGTGGTAGCCATGTTTGTGATGTTGCTGGTTTTTTGTAGGAGGTTTTCATTTTCTTCTATACTGGCTTTGCTGATAATATGGATGGTTGAGGTAGTATGGGTGAAGTTTGTGAAACTGAAGGTGTGCATTGTACGTCAATTGTAGTATTTGGTAAAGTGGTCAAAGGCGCTGCGTTACGTAAAGTATCTGTTGATGTGGGTAGATCATTTCGAGTGCATCGGGTGGCTGTATGACCTGTTTTATTACATGTTGTACATTTAGTATTTCCAATATTAAAAAATATTCTGTAGTTTTCATTTTCATATTCAATTGTGGTAGAGCTGGAGATCTTTTCTTCGTCTTCTGGATTTATAAATATTAGTTTTCTAAATGCTTTTTATATGATGGTACCGAGAATCAGTTGAAGATATCCGAATGTCGGAAATTTGGGATATAGGTTTAAGGTTTAGATTTGCTAGAAGGGTAACGATAAAGGTATTTGGGATTAATGGTTGAACTCCTGATATAACGAGTTTTTTAGCTGTTATTATAAGTTTTTAGATTGTAATGTTGTGTGATTTTATAGTTAAGATTGGGTATTAGTTAACGAAAGTGTTAGCAATGTTTATATTTTTGAAGTATATGCGTATTTTGTCGTTAAAGATTTTTGCAGCATGTGTTATACTTTCGGGTGATATTTTTTCGCCAACTGCGTAAACATAATCCAAAAATTCTAAATCTTCGAATGCTGGTAGGAAAAACATCTGTGTATTGTTGTTATTTGAATTTTTTAAATGATTTCATATTTCTGTAGATTGGGTTGAGGCTTGTTTAGAATATGTACTGTTTTACATCATTGTGAGTTAAGAAGTAGTAAGTAACAGTGCTACTTATCTGTATGTAAGCAGCGGTATTGATGACTTCACTCAGGTACTATGTTCTTTGTATCTTGTCCTGTTGCAGTTTGTATATAATATCACAGATAGGAATAAATATGTTTTTAATTATTTTTAAAATTAAATTAGGTAACAATTAGCACGTCTCTACTGTATGCTTGTTCGAATACAACTCAATTAAATTATTAAAACTATAAGTAATTTATAACAATGCGGAAAAGTCTCAGGAACAGACGTTAAACCGCATTATTATTAGGTACTATGTAAGTAATATACTTGTATATGAATATAAAATTATTTATTTTTTAAATTTAGAATAAAAATTTTTCAAAATTTTGTTTTAATTATTATTTTATATTTTATTACATTATTTTTATTTATAAAGAGGTTTTTGGTGATGTCGTATGTTAAGGAAAAGGATATTTTGGAAAAATAATCACCAATTGAATATTTGAAAATAATTTATATTTCACGCGATGTAAGTTTCGGGGTTTTTTAAAATCCCCTTCATCAGGCCTTATCAACAAAATAAAATAAAAGTTAACAATATTCAAGTATTAGAAAAACAGCAGTAAGAAAAAATTGTTAAAAAATACTTACAACAAATTAAATAAAAATGTTCTTCTCTTAAAACTTCAATTTGATAAAAAGAAAATGAATAAGATAAAATTATTATAATAGGTTAACAAAAAGTTTAAAAAACTGCACATAATTAAACGAAACAATTAAAATATTCTATAAAAACCCATAATAAATAATTAAAATGAAATTATTATAAAATAGTTAAAATAATAATTAAAGGTAAAATAGGTGGTGAGGACACCTATAGCAGCTGCCCTTGGCACCCGTGAGGGATATTTATCCCCCATTGGTGTCAAGGAGGGTAAGGGTTCCAGGGGTAGTTTATGCGTAATACAGTAATCTTCGGATTCCATTAGCCTCTGACTACCCAAGATCGGCACCTTTCCTTCTCGAGGTACCACTGTTTTCACAAAAGATGCCGGATCAAAACTTTCGACAAGGATGAATGTCGTAGGATCGACAGTGTGGCATTCTCGTATTGAGCGAAACTTCACCGATAGTCTAGATTGTGCGTGGTTGGGAAATGGGGCTGACGCTGCTCAACTGACTGACGAAAGTGAATGTAGTAGCTGGTATGGGCATGTTTACCAGTCTCGTGAATCGCGTCAGACGAGTCGAAAAGTGATATTTTATCTGTGATTTTGTTTTAACCAAGCTGTGACGAATCTGTGATCCTTGTTATGCCACCCTGGGTTTTCATGCCTGCGGTGGTATTTTTCAAATATTCCTGTGATATTTCCCTGGCCTTGTTCTTGTCATTTCGATGGGTAGGAATGCGGCTCCCGACGCACTCGTTCTCATCGGCCACACGTACGAGTCGACGTCTGCCCGAACAGCTTGAGCGAGCTCGCCCAGTAAGGAGACGTCGTCGTCCCTCGTACGGATGCGTTCGTGTGCGTTGATATGGCGGCTTCCGCCCCGTCGAAGTGATACGAACACAGGTCAGATGTTGACTTTGTGATACTCTGTGGCATTGTCCCGTTCTCTGTAGCTTCGACTCGGACGAACGTGGCCTAGTCATCGTACCGGTCTCCCGTGTAGGTTGACCCCGACATCTGACAGAACGGCACATGTACCCAGTAATCAGTTATCTGACAGAACAGTACATGTTGCTCAGTAATCAGATGTCACTGTCCCTACACGTGTGAGTTCCTAGGTGTTGACGAAGCCACTTCGGAATTGTTGAGACTATGGGGAGCGGAATCGTGCCACAGAGCAAGAAATTTTTGAAATCTGTGATATTGTTGTTTTTATTTTTTAATAAGATTGTGTTTAATCCGTTTTGTTTTAACGATGTACCACCGAGGGCCTTTTCCACCCGAGGTGGTGCATCATTTTTTTTTTATTCTTATCTGTGATATTTTATTGTGCCGCTGTGGGCTTGCCGTTATGGCCCCTCAGCGGTTTTGTTTTTAACTACTTATTGCGGCACTGGTCGGCCTGTGGCTTCCCAGTGACGTAATAAGATTTTCCTCTTATTTTCTTTTTTTGTGATATTATTGTGATGTTGTTTTATTGTGATATTTTTACTCAGATTTCTCCACTCCGAGGCCCTTTACACCTCGGAGTTTCATCGTTGGTTTTCAGTCCTTGGTGACCGGACGTTCTGACTAGTACTTAGCGTACCGCCACCAAGGACTGTCCGCTCGTTATGAAGGCCTGGGATGGCAGGGCTCATCGGTGAATTTTATCATGTGTATGTTTGTCCGTTGTCTAATGCATTTATGTGTTCCTGTCTGTTTTGTGTGTTTTATTTTTACCGTGTATGGCGGCGCATGCCCTTAGTAGGCGATGCCGCCGGGTACTGCTGACCGCGCCATCCACCGGCAACAGTACCCCAATTTTAATAAAAAAAAAAAAAAAAAGGTAAAATATACACGTATATTGTTAAAAACACATCTTTATATTACATGGCTAGTATTGTGTTTGTTTTCGTTGAACTAATGTATTTAATATTTGACATTATGATGACGTAACATATATATATATATATATATATATATATATATATATATATATATATATATATATATATATATATATATATATATATGTTACGTCATCATAATGTCAATATATATATATATATATATATATATATATATATATATATATATATATATATATATATATGCATTGAACGTTTCGTTTGAGAGTTATCGTGGGAACATATATATATATATATATATATATATATATATATATATATAATGTTCCCACGATAACTCTCAAACGAAACGTTCAATGCACATGAAATTTGGTGTGCGAATTGGAATCTGGTTTGGCTCGGCTAAGTTCGTTAGCCAGACACGTCGGATGCCCAGAAGTAGGTTTTCTCGCCATTTTTTATCATTCGATTCTATCATAAGACATTTCGATTTTTACATCATTGAAAAGGAAAAAAAATTATGAAGAAAATTTCATTATAATTTTCTTTCTATATTATGTATTTTTCGAGAAAATTGTAATTTTTCACATTTGTCTCTTTGTTATTGTAATAAGTAATTTATATTTATGTCTCAATTCCTTATAAGATATAGCAAGATTTCATTTTTTTACGTGAAACAAATGGTAGCTATTCAAAATCTATGTATTTTAATACCATATCTCTGTCTCATTTTTAGTCGAATTTTTTCTTGAGAAAATTAGACTTATCTGCGCTATCTGTTTTCGGACCCGTAGAACACGAATATGTAGAAAAAAAAATGTCTGATATGTTGTAGATAATTCACCGAAACATGATTTCCAACCGGTTTGAAAAAGTTTTATTGTTTTACCGCCCCCCACCACCCCCTTAAAAGTTGGGTCGGATCAAAAATTTTCCCAAAATTTGACCCCACCTTAATAGTATGAGGCGCCTCGAAAATGAGCCCCATTTACCAAATTTGATCTCTTAACTTCCATAGGGGGGCCCTACACATATTAGAAGGTGGCGGGTATATACATATACATATATATATATATATATATATATATATATATATATATATATATATATATATATATATAGTTGGTAAGTGGGGCTCATTTTCGAGGCATCTCATACTATTAAGGTGGGGTCAAATTTTGGGAAAATTTTCGATCCGACCCAACTTTTAAGGGGGTGGTGGGGGGCGGTAAAACAATACAAATTTTTCAAGCCGGTTGGAAATACTGTTTCGGTGAATTATCTACAACATATCCAAAATTCAGCTTCCTAGGATGATTTGGAGGGAGTAGAGGGGGAAAAAACCGATTTTAGCTGGATCTAACACACCTCCAGCCCCCCAGAATTAACGTAGAAGGTTGAAATTTGGTGTGTTGATAAAGTTTGTACCTAGGTTGTGCTTTTTGGAGGTTTTAATATTTTACCCTCACCCCCCTCATTTTTAAGCTACAATTTCATGCATTTTCGACGTTTTCGAAGTTTGTACCACTCGCACAGGTCACCCAAAAAAACCTAGAGGGCTGAAATTTTGTATTCGGATTGAGTTAGTATCAAGGGTGTGCCTTTTGGGGGTGTCGACTTTTAGCCCCTACCCCCACCATTTTTATACCCAAAAGAACATGATTTTTCTTTTTTTTTAACAGTTTCGTTCGGGTCAAAATCTCCCCAAATAAACCTAGAGAGCTGAAATTTTGGTTGCAGGTTAAGCTAATAGCCAGACACTGTTTTTTGGAGGTTTCAACTTTTAACAGGACTACGACGCAATTAGCTTAATAAGGTGTCCAGTCACCACCGGCGTCGATAAACGCCGGTGGTGACGCTATTTTCGAGGCACACTTTTAGTTAAATTGACGAATTTCTTAGATTTCAATTTTTTAGATTGAGACGAATCTCGCGAGTTAACTGCTTTAAATGTATATATGCGTTTTCCTCGAAGTTTGTACTTGATATGTGACCTAATCGGATTGGAATCGGGCGACTCTGACGGCCAGTCGAATGTAACGATGCCAGATTTGGCATTCGTGTCGCGTATTTGGCACCCATGGTTCTTCACTTGCTATTCTAACAAAAGACAAACAACTGAATCTTTCTTTAAAGTGCGTAGTAGACAAAGGTTCACTCTATCTGTTCACAAAATATTTAGAGAAAAACTTTTACCATTTGTGAGTATGGCTGACCACGATCTTACTTAGCAGACTGTAGATATGTTATTTTAGATAGATGATTATGTAATGTAAGGTCCGCCAGGGTCCATGGGACCCAAAAGTGTCAAAAATAAATTAATCGACCGATTTTGAAAATTTTTTCACTGTTAGAGAGCTAAACCATTTTAGATAGATATAGATTACCTTATGCAACTCCACTAAGGTCCATTGGATCTAAAAGTGTCAAAAATAAAATAAGCGACCGATTTTGCAAATTTTTTCACTGTTAGAGAAGTAAGCTATTTTAGATAGATATAGATTACATTATGTAAGATCCGTCAGGGTCCATGGGACCCAAAAGTGTCAGAAATGAAATAAGTGACCGATTTTGAAAATTTTTTCACTGTCATAGAGGTAAACAATTTTAGACGAATATAGCTTATATGTTATCCGCAAAACCCTCACGGACTGCCATAAGTTATATGACCCTCCAGGGTCCACTGCTCCTTAATATAATATATTATTACTTAAGTCAGCATTTTATTATCAATTATAACATTTCTTATCTAAATTAAACAATTTTTAAATAATAATAATAACATTATATTTCACTGTTTAATAAGCAATTTTAACTCAAATATTATATTACATTTGTAATAGTTTGGCTGAGCACAAAATGTAAATTAAAACCAAAAGCTTAATAAGCACAACGAATATTCCAGAACATTGAAACAAGAGTATAAATACGTGGCTCCTTATGGAATTTGTACCATCATTGCATAGAAATATTTGTAACAATTGAAATAAATAAAACTTTGTAAATATTAAAAATAAAATTTATTTTTTATTGTTACGACTCGGCAACGAACGTAACTGGCGCAGTCGGTAGGATATCCGGCTGGCACCTTCGTGTAACGTAGTTAAACTCGCGACGTGGTACAGTACTCGACGGTTAATCGTGAACTATCCATTGTCGAACTTGACGGTTCATCAAGTTATAGTGGTTTACTCAACCTCAGGAGGAGCAAGGATATCCAGTACGTTTTCAAACGTTTACGGACGGAACCTACGACAGGACGTCAACATCGTTCCAGTGAGTGACGGCTTATCACACATCGGGACACATCTACAACAGGCGTCCACGCAGTCCTCTTCAACGTGACGGTTCATCACAGCGAGGAGACGAAGTACCCAAACGGTGACGGTTCATCATCAAGGAACAACAATCCCGGTTCAGGAATGTTTGTTCATTGGGTCATGTAAGACGATTTTCAATTGTTGCTCGCATCATTTTGCTTTTCTATGCCAATTAAAAACAAACTCCTTTCCTTACGATCCAATCCCTATCAAAAACCAGAGACTTCCAATAGTATCAGCGCCGCAGTAGACGGAGATAATATTGAGTTGTCCAGTGTTAGTTAGTCAATTTTAGTTTTAGAAAATAACGATAATAATATAAACGATAATAATTTAGAGAAAAGTAATTCAAATAGTTCAAATAATAATAATACAAATAATATTACAATGACAACCCCAACAGACATATTTAATTCTTTAAGAATTCCAGATGCTATTAAAAACCTACCAAATTTTGACGGAAACAAAAGAACTTTATACGATTTCATAAATAACGTAGAGGAAATTTTAAGCTTGATTCCCACAGCTAATGGCACTAGCTATGGCAAATTATTAGTTAGAGCTATACGAAATGAAATAATAGGAAATGCAAACGAGGTACTCAATATGTACGGAACTCCCATTGACTGGGTCGAAACTAAAAACAATTTAATTACACACTACTCAGACAAAAGAAACGAAAGGAGTCTTATTAAAGATCTTCATAACTTAAAACAAGGAAATTTAACAATAGAAAACTTTTATAGTAATGTAATCGAAATTCTTTCTACAATATCGAATCACGTTAGAATACATGAAACTAATTCGGCTGTAAAAAATTCAAAATTAATGTTATATTCAGAAATGTGCTTAAATGTATTTTTATCAGGATTAAAAGAACCCCTAGGATCTACCATCCGAGCTATGAAACCTACCACCCTTTCCAAAGCCTTTTCGTACTGTATAAAGGAACAAAACATTTACTACACTAAACAAAACACACAAATAACTGTAAATAAACCAAAAATCAACCAATCATATCCACCTAAACCAATACCACAATTTAGATCCCCATATCCACCGATTCAGTATCATCATCAACAGTTTAAATAAATTGATAATTCGATTGGCGATTCATAAGGTTGACTGTGGTTCTTTACATATGATTTCTGAAAATGATTTTTTCTTTGTTTTCTTTCTGTTTTTTTCTCGATTACTATTTGTTTTTTGTTTGTTTTGCGATGTTTTTTGTGTTTTCATGATACAAGTATTATCTTTTTTACAGCAACAAGTTGCTATTTTTGATATGGTTGTTCCGTTCCGTTTTTGATTCAAACTAAAGATTTTGTTTTCCTTATCTTTAATTATTGACAATTTTTTTCTAAATTTTTCTTTGTTGTGTATTTTTCTTGTCTTGAGAATGGTGGTTTGAGACACCGAAACCGGTCGACATGTTTAAGATTGCTTAAAAATTATTTTTTTTTGCTGGTCTTAATATTGAGTTTTATATCGCCAAATAAAGTCAATAATGGAATTACAAGCTTATCAACAGTTTAATTCACAACCTCCACAACAAAGACAATTTCCACAACCTAGTTCGTCAAGACCAATTCAGTCAACACGTCCGTCTATAAATTACAGACCACAACCAATGGAAATTGGTATTAACAGACTTAGTATTAGAGCACCACAACATAATCAATCACAAAATCAAAATTCTTTCTTTAAATCAATGTCGGAACCTACTTTTCGAAGCGAAGAGCTACACAATGTAGAAGAAGAAAATTTTCAAAATTTAGACCAATTTTACGAAGAAATACATAATGACCAATACAACCAACCTGACGATACTACAGATGACAGTGCACACGAAACAACTGACGAAATAGACGAATCAAATTTTCAATACATTTGGGACCATAATATGGTTACATAGACCAAAACGTACATGCAAACACACTACCCTACATTAACATTAGATCCCCATTCGGTTCCTTATTAAAATTCCTTATTGATACAGGAGCATGCCACTCATTTAGCAACCCTGAATATATTGACCCCAACGATACAACTCAAATAGATCCAATAGAAATCAAAGCTGTTTTAAATACTTATAAATTAGACAAAAAAGTAATTTTACCTATGTTCAAAGAATTCAATCAACCTCAGGATAGTATAGAACTTTTAATTTTCCGATTCCACAAATATTTCGATGGATTAACAGGCTTAGATACGCTAGAAAAACTTAACGCGCAAATAGATATTACAAACAAACAGTTGAAAACAAAAAATTCAATTATAAACCTGTCGTTTAAACCAAATTTCATGTCGGAAATATATTCAATTCCACCGTTCACAAAGCAACTCGTTAAGCTACCCGTAGACATTAAAAACGGAGACATTTTCTTAAAAAATACCTATGTAAATAATAAAATACTTATTCCCGAAGGAATTTACTTATCCATAGATTGGCACATTGTCGCTACCGCTATAAACCTTATCGATCAAGACTAATTACTGTTTATTGAACAACCCTTAAAAGCAGAACTATTAAACCACGAAATCGTCCAGTTTGACGAAAGTCAAATAAACACTGATTACACTAATAGCGAAACAGAAATAGAGAACTTAATACGTGTAGACCATTTAAACAACGAAGAACGTAGGGCCATTGTCAATGTCTGTCGTCAATATGAAGACATTTTTCTTAAAGAAAATCAAGATCTTACATTTACAAATGAAATTAAACACAGAATTACTACTACTGACGACGTTCCATTATACACTAAATCGTATAGATACCTCGAAATTCACCGCGAAGAAGTCGAAGGCAAATAGATCAATTATTAAAACAGGGCATAATACGTCCCAGCTATTCACCGTGGTCTTCACCTATCTGGATAGTCCCGAAGAAAACGGACGCCAGTGGTAAAAAGAAATGGAGACTGGTCGTCGATTATTGAAAATTGAACGACAAGACCATCGATGATAGATATCCGCTTCCCAACATCACCGACATACTTGATAAGTTAGGTCGTTGTATGTATTTCTCCACATTAGATCTCGCGAGCGGGTTCCATCAAATTGAGGTTCACCCTAAAGACATACCAAAAACCGCTTTTACTGTAGAAGGGGGACACTACGAGTACGGTAGAATGCCCTTCGGCCTTAAAAACGCCCCGTCAACATTCCAGAGGGTAATGGATAACGTCCTTAGAGAATTACAGGGTACAAGTTGTTTGGTCTATATGGACGATATAATAGTATTTTCCACCTCTTTACAAGAACACGTAGAAAATCTTAAAAAGGTCTTCGGAAAATTACGAAAAGCCAATTTGAAAGTCCAGTTGGACAAATGCGAATTTTTACACCGCGAGGTAGCCTTTCTCGGACATATAGTCTCAGAAAACGGAGTCAAACCCAATCCGGACAAGATAAAAGCAATTAAGAATTTTCCAATTCCCAAAACGCAAGAGGAAATAAAAAGCTTCCTAGGTCTACTATGATATTATAGAAAATTTATAAAAGATTTCGCGCGTATAGTTAGACCAATGACAAAATGTCTAGAAAAGGGAGAAAGCGTCAAACTAACACCCGATACATTAAAACATTTGAAACTTGTAAAAATTTATTAACAGACGATCCAATTTTAGCTTATCCGGATTTTACAAAAAATTTCATTTTAACAACAGATGTTAGTAATGTAGCTTTAGGAGCTGTGCTATCTCAGGGACCAATTGGACACGACCGTTCAGTATGTTACGCTAGTAGAACTCTGACCGATACCGAACAAAGGTACTCAACCATTGAAAAAGAACTACTTGCCATAGTATGGGCAACAAAATACTTTCGCCCTTATTTGTTCGTCAGAAAGTTTAAAATCATAACGGATCACAAGCCCTTGACGTGGTTAATGTCCCTCAAGGAGCCTAATAGTAAATTATTCCGCTGGAGGCTTAAATTAGAGGAATTTGATTACGAAATAGTACATAAACCCGGAAAGTTTAACACTAACGCTGATGCTCTTTCCCGAGTTCAAATCCCTGACATAAACATACACGAAACCGAAAGTAACACTTCCACACACGTGACACAACACACAACAGACGATCAAACAGCACACAGCGCCGACGAAGACGATTCTTCTTTTATACCAATATCAGAAAACCCACTTAATGATTTTAATCATCAATTAATTTTCGCGCAAGTTAGTAACAAATCGCAAGTAAAAATAAAAGTCTTATTCAAAACTAAAAAACGACATACCGTTCAACTCCCATATTATGATGAAGAAGTATTAATCGATATTTTTAAACAATTTGTTCCACCGAAAAAATTAACAGCCATTTATTGTTCTGATGATAATTTATTTAACAAAATTCAAGAAGTCTATTCGGAATATTTCTCTCAAGGGAAACAATTTAAGTTAATAAGATGTACCAAAATAGTAACCGACGTCGAGGATGACGACGAACAAGACAAAATTATTTCGGATTACCATAAAAGCAGTAACCGCCGAGGCATAACTGAAACTATCGCACATTTAAAACGGGAATACCTCTTTCCACAAATGAAATCAAAAATTTCTTATTTCATAACTAATTGTAAAATTTGCAATGAGAACAAATATGATCGCCAACCACCCAAACAAAAATTTCAAATCACACAAACACCCGGTAAACCTCTCGACATTGTACACTGTGACTTATTCTTCTTAGATAAATTAATAATTTTTACTATAATTGATAAATTCTCGAAATTTGGACAAGGATACACAATCGAAAGTCGAAACAGTGCACATATAATTGAAAAATTAGCTAAATTTATAGCAGCATACGGTAGACCGAAAACACTTGTAGTCGATTCAGAGAAAAGCTTCGATTCTATAAAGTTTAAACAATTTTGTGAGCAATACAACATAAACTTACATATCACCTCTATTAGAAGTTCAAATTCAAACTCTCCTATCGAAAGATTCCATTCAACCATTTTGGAAATTTATCGCTTAATCCGTAACGATCCTGAAAATTCCTTGAAACATGAAAGTCCAAAAATGAAACTCTTAGAAGCTATATTTACCTACAATCATTCGATACATTCAAGCACAAAGTTCACACCCTATGAATTATTCTTTGGCAGAAAATATGATATTCAACTAAAACCGAATTTGAAAAATTTACAAGAAAATCAACAACAATTATACGATAAAGTAAATGAATACGTTCTTCAGAAAAAACGCGAAAAAATTATTAAATTAAATCAAAACCGACACGAACCCCTTACATACACACCCAATACAACTGCATACTACACCGAAAATAAACGCGACAATAAATTACATCCAAAATTCAAACAAACCATTATTAAACAAAATAAAAAGATAACCGTGATGGACATTAAGAATAGGAAACTCCACAAACAAAAATTAAAAAGACTTCGTAAATTGCAGGTTATTGATGACAACGACAGTTCGGACTCAGAGGATCGAAATAAACGACCTGACCCACAACCCAGGCCTGTTAATGATGAATCTAGGCCAATCCCTAGTTACGAAAACTTATGATCACTACATTCATATTATAAATTTAAATGACTACAAAGAAAATTTGGACAATATCGAAAATTCAATTAATTTAATTCCAAAAAACGAACATACAAAACAAATTCAAAACATTATTGATTTAAAATTTACACAACTTAAAAATAATCTTAAAATTTTAGTCCCAAGAAGATTAGTAAAATGTGGACTCATTAACGGTTTAGGCTCAATAAACAAACAAATTTCCGGTAACATGGATAACGAAGACGCTTTACGCATTAATAAAGACATCGACTTATTACGGACAAATCAAAACAAAATAACGGACCAATTGAACAGACAAACAATTATCAATTCACAAATGATAGAACGATTCAAAAATATTTCAAAACACATAAACGAACAGCAAAACGTAATAAGTAGTTATTTACGAAACATTTCAAAAGATCTAAATTATTTCGTTTTCATACAATATATTAATCAGATAAATTTTAATATTGCCACGCTTAACGATCACGTTAAAGATATAATTCAATCAATAAATTTGGCTAAGCTCAATATAATTTCCAAACCTATCCTCTTACCATCAGAATTGAACCACGCCTTTGACCTTTTAAAAACCCAAGGCACACCTATCATATCACATGAACAAGTCTACGAATTTTTAAGTCTGCAAGCATATTACAATGACTCAAACATTATTTTCAATATCCGTATACCTAGATTCTTCCTAAACAAATTTTCACTTACTTATTTAGAACCTATACCTAATATTAACCTGAAAACGATAAGAATCTCATATCAATATGCCATTTTTGACGAGCATCAATTGTATTTGGTCGATAAAGCATGCCCAAAAATTGAACAAATTTATATATGCGAACCGAAAACAACCAGCACGAAAATGAAACATTCAGAATGTTTAGAAAACCTTCTACTCAATCAACATGGTAGATGCACATACCTGGAATACGACAACGTCTCCGAAATCAAGCAATTGCAAAATAACTACATCATTATAAAAAAATTCACAAGGAACAAAACCTGACATCCACTTGTGGTATGGAAAATCGTAACGTAACTGGAACCGTCATAATACACTTCGACAACTGCTCAATAAAAGTAAACCAAATGGAATACAAAAGTCAAACTACGCTATCTTGGAGTGAAGTTCATCTCATACCTACCTACAATCTCCAAGTCAACGTTTCCAACGTCGAAACAAAACTTAATCTGAAGAAGCTAGAAAATTTCCACATCAAAAACACGGAGGAAATTCACCTAATGAAACAGCAAGGAACCTTCCATATAACAACGATGTATTGCATCATAATGGGATCCATTACTATGGTATTATTAACGACAATCTACATAATCAGACGCAAATATACCAAGAAATATAATCAGCCGATACGAGTCAGCTATACTCCGTCAGCACCTGCCCAAGAAGCGAAACTTCCATGGCCGGCACTTCCGTCTCAGGGGGGAGGAGTTACGTTCTTAGAATAATACATCTTAATACAGTCATCCTTCCCAATAGTTCCGCAAAATGAAACGAGGGGAATAGCTTTTCCAGGAATTGTTGTTCCCCCACCCAAGTCCAACTGCTCGCTATCAAGGTACATAAATTTCTTTACTTCTAGCTTCAGAAATTTTAATTCAATAATTTATGATTGTGTCAAAATTGAAAATTTTTCGAGGAGCGTCAAAACAAGTACGGTGGTCTAAAAATTATAATGTAACTAAAAAATTTAAATTAATATTTATATAACCATGTAACGAAACTCTAGTGGTTTACGTTTAACATATGTATAGATATGCTGATATGCATAATTGTACTATATGAGTATAATGTACCTGTGTATGGTATTGGACTTACAGTTAGTATGTATTATCACTTAATGGTATATCATTTTCATTATAAACATCTATTTATGTACGCAGTTAACAAGTTTATTTTACTTCTTTTTTATTTATTTTTAAAAATCTAATTGTAATTATTAATTAAAAATTATTGACTATTGTGTAAAATATTTGTAAACACACTTTACAGGAATAATCTGTTATATAGAAAGATTTATTGATTTTTTTAACCTTTGAAACGTTCAAACAAAAATTTTAAAATTTGGATGTAACCTATATTGTAGTCCAGGTTCGGTAAGTAGTTGAATTAAACAAAAATTAAATTGTTCAACTATTGTATGTATAAGCAATCTATACAAAGATAAAATTATTTAATTTTTAAATCTCGAAGATCAGTTTTTGAAATTTTATTTTGACTACTATTTTATTTTTGATTGTTTCTATTATTCTGTTTTTTCTCTTTTTGTTTATATTCTATTTGTTTTAGTTGAGGTATATTATAGTCTCAGACGCATGTTCTTTTGAAGTGATTTCTCCCGTAAGTCTAATTCACAAATTTTGAAACTATTTTAATTTATATTTTCTACGTTTTGATTACTCAGGTTCAGGGTCGTGAAAAAACATGACGGGTCTTAGGTGCAAAAAAAGATTTTTCACAAAAATTTTCCCAAAAATATAGTGGACGAGCAAAAAAAACACTTTTATACTTTTCTTTAGTTTCTTATTAATTATTAAACTTTTAGGCATCCTTGACAATCTTTAATAAAAAGTGCTACAAGGATATGCAGGTAGTGTGAAAAGCTGTTAAATATAAATTTTCTTGACGTATTACTTAATCAAAATAAACTAAAATATAAAAATAGTAATAATAATAATAAATGTTTCAAAATATATCATTTAAATTTTAAATAAAATACACTGCCAATTGGGTGTGGCACACAGCTTCCTCGTACTCGTAAAACAGTAGTCTACCAAATATATACTCGTATACCGTAAAATTATATTTTCCCCTTAAAGTTCATAAAAAATTATTGTAACTTAAGATACTAAAAGGCTAAATTATAAAATGATAGCAAAAACATTTTAGAAACTAACCCCCAAAATACCCTAAAAATTTGAGCGAAATGGGACTAGCAGTAAATAAGATATTGACATTTAATGGGATTTCATGGTAGCGGCGTAGCTACCGTTACTACGATTTTGATTAAATTCATAGGGGACCATCTAGGAACCAAACTGCATTAATTTCTGAAAATTTCAATAAAAACAATCGAACGGTTCAGAAGTTATGCCACTTGGTGCAAACTGGCGACACACAGACGGACAGACAGACGGACAGGCAGACGAACGGACAGACAGACACCAAACCAAAATTATTCAGGAAGCTCTGAAACGTAAAATGTGGGTAAAAAATTTCATTTTGGAGAGAAAAATTTTTTTATTTTTCAAAAGTGATCACAATGTTTCCGCTACTTTAGTAGTCTCGGAAGCAAAATGTGAACATTTTTGTTTACTTGTTTATCTCACTTACTCATCTTTACAACGCGCAAACTCGATAACTATGAGCTTAATGATAAAAGTAAATACATCAAATTGTTCGTCAAGAAATTCTCTATGAAAAATATAAGAAGCACTAGTCTTGTGGGGTTGAAAATAGAAAATCTAAAACCCCTCAAAGTTTTCCATCCCTAAATTTTTCATACTTTCTTAGGAATAACTTTTTTAATATCAATTTTTCGATAAAATGTTTCAAATAAAAATTAGAGAAAATAAAATTTCTGATAAAAATAATTCTCACAAAATATTTGTCGAACTTACGGTTACAGAAATAATTGAAAAATTTATTTTGACTTTTCCAAGATGGCGGCTGAACTTAAACACCCCCAGTCCCGAAAACTCAGTTTTACATTCACCACAGACCCTTCTATGAATTTAAGAAAGAAACTCGCTGCCTACCCGAAATGCACTGTTCGATCGTTTTTGGCCACGCTTTTACTGTAGTATAAGTACCGTAGAAACGGGTGTGGTAAAGTGAAGTATTTGATGAGGTTCGGTTCGCCGCGACAGAAATTTTTTGCTGGCTATGTCTGGTGGCTACGTCTACGTTGTTGGAGTCTACATTTGTTGACGCGCATAGATTGTCGCGCACTTGCCTGACGTAGATACGTTTCCACCATTTGGCGTATAGGTAATTTAACACATCGTAGAATTAGCTTATGCCGTATAAATCATAGAAACGATTTAGCAATTCTCTTTTAAAGAAAACTGACGATGTTGTGTATTTAGTACTATTGTCAGCTGTTATGTTGGTTTTCTGTTCTACAAAATAATATAAATTTGCTAAACTAATTAAATTCCTAGCTAAAAATTTTATCGTTTGCTCTAAACATTATCAATACTATTAACATCGATTTAAAATTAATTTTTGATGCGCTGTTTCTTGTTAAACCACAACGTTCTTCATTATATTCCACGCAGTGAAGCTGTCAAAATAATTTTATATTTAGTTACATTGAAAGGAAAAGAATTTTAGGTAATGTTTACTTACTTTAATTAAATTGGACGCCATTTCTTCTACAAATGAACGTGCGAACTCAGCCGTTTCTTTACCACACGTTTCCAACTTGCTTGTGCTCCACATCTTAAATATTCTTTAAAAGAACTGAAACAGTACAAAAAAAGATTACATAATTGACAAAATTTTTCAGAATATTCAGATCATTCCTACTCCAAAAATTTTTAATGCAAGAGATCGATAACAAAAATCTTAAATAATAATTCTTTTACATCAAGAGTTTTGTGAATAGTATGAATGAATGAAAACACGTATCAGCTTTTATACATACATACATATCTAAAACGACAAAACTTTTCCAAGCCAGTTGAATATAATGTCTAGGTCTATTGACTACAACATATCCAAAATTTAGTTTCCTGGGACCATCTGGAAGGAGTAGAGAGGGGAAAAAGTGTTTCTGGAGAGTTTCACACAGCCACAAACCAATAAGTCTTTGTAAGGGATTGCAATTTTGTATGTCGATTGAATTAATACAGAGGGTATTAACTGTATAATTTATACTAGCAAGGAAATTGCAAGAAGTCGAAAATTTAAAAAAAACTAAGTATGTAGAGGATGAATACCTATTACAATAAGAAATATCAGTTTCTACTAAAAAACGATTTTAAGGGATGAAACACCTCCTCAAATTTTGTACTCAAAATTTTAAAAATTTATGAAATTTTATTTATATGTAGCTACTTTTCAGAGTTGTAGTAATAAATATTTTTAAAATTGACGAATTAAAATTATACAGAGTTCTAATGATAAATATATCATTATTTTTTGCATCAACACATTCTAAAGGGATGAGATCACCCGTTCAAGTGTCTACTTAAAAATTTAAAAACTTTTATTAGTTAGTCATCCTCTACACATTGGCGAGATTTCAGATTTTTTTGAATTTTCGACTTCTTGCGGCTTCCTTGTAAAGTTGAGCGTTCACTAGGTCAGAAACGCGACTTGGCGCGTCTATTTCCATAATAGAAAGTTGTTTACTTAAAATATAATACCTAGTAAGCATTAGAACAATGGTTCCTAACAAAGTATTTTGGATGGCCACTGGACGTTTTAATGCCATAATGAAGGACCCCTTAAATTTCAAATATCGTAAAACTTTTTTATGCTTATGGAGTGACGAAAAAGAGAGATATAATACATATCCATAATAAGTAAAACAAACCAAATAACATTATCAAAATTACAATATAATTATTTAGCACAAATCTAAGCATCAATTGTAATTCATTCTGAAATATTTGGATGGTTAAGATTTGACACTTTAATTTAGTCAGCTCACATATTAAGCCTATTTTCTTTTTATTTTAACAGTGAAAAGTCCATAAGTTGTTTTTGTCTCTTTTTTAAAAAGCAAACGAAAACATTTACATCCTTTTTTAACATATTGACGGTCATGGACGTCGTATGACGTTATGTCAAACTTGGCTAACTCACAGATCATATTATACGAGGTTAACAATCCCATACAAAGTTTATTAGCTGTCAAAACAGTGTGCCAGTTGGGCGTTTTGTTATTATAGATTATGACCGTCTACATGCTAAATTCTGTTTCTATTTGGCTTATTTCACGTACGATCACCACACCCCGAAATCCTGATGTCATCGATTTTGATGATATTCTGTAATAATGTTCTACTATACCAATAGTTTTGAAATGTCATATTTTTTTCCTTAGTTTTAATAAATATGGAAGTTACGATGTAATGAAGTTTGCTTAAATTTTTACCAATTTTCGACACTTTCTTAAAAAAAGTTGAATATCTCCGAAGTTATAAAAGATAATTTAACCAAATTTGGTACGTATTTAGGGAACATTGTAGGGAAGGTACGCGTATAAGAAATATTACCGTCTTTAATACATGATTAGATTTATAGGTATCCAAACATGACCAAATTTGAACATTCATAGCGAAAAAGAGCATACTTTGATTTTCTTAAAATTTATACAGTATATGCACCATACCCTACAGAATATAATATTTGAAAATTGTGGTGGGATCTTCAGAACCATCAGGACCAGATTAGATAACATTCGCAGAAATAGGTGTAAAAAATATAGAATAAGAGTATCCAAATAAACCTACACATGGCTAAGTTACCAATTAAGTAAGTACTGAAAAATACATGAATCATTATCGGAAAGTAAAAATTTGCATTTTCAGGATGAAATAAACATAAAAATAAAAAATATAGAAGGTATTTGCAATAAATAATAATGCAATATAATCTATCCTATTTTTTCTTTCTTAGGTATATGTCTTGAATACCACACATATCTCGGAAAAACCCGAAAACCCGTATCCTATAATTTTTGGTGCTCTTTCTGTTTATGATGGTAAAAATTTGATATATTGAACCACTCGAGCTGTACAAGAAAATTTACCCCCATTTTCACCCCTCCAGTCCCTCTTATAAACCCAATCCTGGTTTAACCTATACAGGTGGATAGGTTTTTTAAAGAGGAACATTTTATCAATTTACAGTTTTCCTCTGTCTCTTATAGTTTTTGAGATATCTTAATAAATACGATTTGAACCCCCAAATTTAAGGGCTGGTTTCACCCCGTAAAAGTGGACGGCGGCCGATAAAAAAAATACGGGTCCCTTATTTTGGCCTATTCTACACACCAGAAAAGTTTCAAGAAGATCGGCGATTGTCACTTGAGTAGTGTTACGACCGTCAAGGTGTTAATAAAATTTTTATTGGAATTAATTTAAAACGCATTTTTATATTGATCTAAAAAGGTATAATTGATTTTATGAACAAAAAGTCAATGTAATGATAAAATTTTACTAGTCAATATTATCACTTTGGTGAAACTTCGAGAACGTATAACTCGAGAACGTATAACTCGAAAACGGTGAGTTTTAGAATATATGTTGATCGGAACTTTTTTACTTACTTTCACTTGAAAAATCGATATATCCAACAATCACACTTGACTCGTATCATTTTGTACCTCATGGATTCCCGTCACATTATCGTCATTTCCATGGAAAGTCCTGAAGATCCCACCACAATTTTCATATATTCTGTAGGGTATGGTGCATATACTGTATAAATTTTAAGAAAATCAAAGTATGCTCTTTTTCGCTATGAATGTCCAAATTTGGTCATGTTTGGATACCTACAAATCTAATTATGTATTAAAGACGGTAATAATTCTTATACGCGTACCTTCCCTATAATGTTCCCTAAGTACGTACCAAATTTGGTTAAATTATCTTTTATAACTTCGGAGATATTCAACTTTTTTTAAGAAAGTGTCGAAAATTGGTAAAAATTTAGGCAAACTTCATTACATCGTAACTTCCATATTTATTAAAATTGAGAAAAAAAATATGACATTTCAAAACTATTGGTATAGTAGAATATTATTACAGAATATCATCAAAATCGGTGACATCAAGATTTCGGGGTGTGGTGATCGTACGTGAAATAAGCCATTTATAAAGTAATGGAAATCTTTAAATGCTGGTTCTTTTTGATAACTTTTTCTTGTAACATGAAGAATCAACCTGCTATGCGAATTTTCCCTTTCAAACGGGCCACGATTTTAAGTTTCCGAATCTTTTTACCCGTTATGCATATTCTCCAGACGTGTGTCTGCTGTTTTGCAACCCAGTCATTCAGTCTAGTTCACTCTAGAGATTTGCTCTGGACCTATTAAAAATTGCAGTTCTATAAATTACTATAGAAATTCTTACCTTATTTTTATTTTTAATTTTAGCTTCATTCTTTAATCTTATTAATCTACAAAATCAACGGCAAAATTCTTTTCGGTACATATTCTATAAACCTAATAGCATTATACTTGTTTATGTATATTCAGTTAATATTTCAGTTCAATGAATACTGATTGCAGTTTCATGATATACCATATCTATTTATTTTTATTATTGTATTTTACAACCAATGTATATTTGGAATGTTGCAGTGTAGGCTACACGATGCTATGTGCTTGTTATTTCTCTACTAATAATGCGGTAGCAATTAATAAAATTCAACGAGAGATTGGGATATCGAAATTTAAGTTTGTTCGACTGTTAAATATTATCAGTGGAACGTGATTTAGATTTGTTGCCGATTGTTATTAGATAAGCTGATATTTAATATCAATCCATATTCCCTCAATTGCGAGTGTACCCGATAATTGTGGTATTTGTATTTATACAAGCACATAATTTTTTGTCAATATTTTAAAACAATGTAGTTTTTAGTTCAAGATATTTATCAATACAGTAATTTTATCAAAATGTACGTTTTAACACTTAGAACGTCATATTTACGCTAACTTCAAAGAAATTGTTTAATAACTGTGCCAATATATTGCCGTTTTTATGAATTCATAAAGTATATTTTGAATATTCAAATTGTCAAATACATAAAACATTTCAAGATATTTTATCAGTTTAAATTAAATATTCGTAGGGATTCGGCTACTGACTTTGGAATCGTTCGGACGTGTTTTCAGTAATCAATAAATTGTTATTGTTGTAAACATAGAATTGTTTTCAATGGACATTTTTGGTGAATCAGAGATTATTATTTTATATTAATTTTCTTTTGATTAATTTTATTGCAATACCTTTTAAACATCTTATATAACATTCAATTTACAATTAAATTTTGATTTTTAGTTTTGTTAAGTATAAGATTTGATCGTGCAGAATGACGGGGACCCGCCAGGTCATTCTTGGATAGACCTGGATCCCCATCTCTTCCTCAATCTTCGTCTGACAATGCCCCTGATCCCAATCACGTAGGTTATGTTGAAAATGCTCTAATAAGCCTCCTCCCAACCAAATCAACAGTATATACGTACCTTCTTAACTTTTCCGGCCCGTTCAAAATATCTGTAGAACCCCTATCCTCTACAGCAGGGGTGGCCAACCCAAATGATCTTGCGGGCCACTTTGGAGGTGTATCATAACTCCGCGGGCCGCATATAAAATTATGTAATTAAAATTTTTGAATATATGGATGCACGAGTAATGTATTTTTTTAATACATTGTTTTTCATTACCGTGGTCATTATAAAATTAACATATTTTGTATTAGTGTGATAAATCTCGCGGGCCAAGAAAAATTCCAGGCGGGCCACATGCGGCCCGCGGGCCGCGGGTTGGCCACCCCTGCTCTACAGATTCCCTTCTTTACTCTCTGACAATAGGAAACCTTCTATACAAATTTTAAGTTCCCGATATAATAAAAATTGATGGCTAGGGCAGAAGTAGATTATACATTACATTTAAGAATCATATCTTAGCAAACAATTTCATCTCCAATTCTCTAGCCAGCGTGAAGCTGGCCTCACCAAGAGCAACACTAATTTTAATGATAGTTCAAGAAATTAGTGCTCAGTTAGTGCTGATCAACTGTCATGGCTAAAAAATTAGTGCTCAATAGGAACATTGATTAAATGGTACTAACTTTTGAATGGGGCCAGCTTTACGGTTTGCCCCACCCACAAAATATTTAAAGTTTCTCCTATGTGAAAAATTAGTGCTAAAATAGTAATATCAAGTGGCATAAATATTAAAATTAGTGCTCATTTGTATGACCCTGAAAAAGAGCCGACTTTTTTGAGAGATGACGTTATCTAGCTCCACCCACAAAGTATTTTCCATTAAAAGTTATGTCGAAAATTAGTGCTAAATTAGTGCTATCGAATGACATAAATATTAAAATTAGTGTTCATTACCCTGGCGGGAAAAAATTTATAAAAAACCATGATAAATTCTATAAAAATTATGAAACTCTATGAAACAGTAAGTTATTAAAAAATCATATTTTTTCCATAGAAAATCATAAAAAAACGACCATGGCTTTAATGAAAAATTATGCATTATTCTAAAACATTATGATTATGAGTTATGAATAACTATGAAAAGAATATGAATATCTATTATAAATACATCTGAATATCTGACAATCTATTAAATTCTTTGTTTTTTAACGATAATTTCTGACAAACGATGAATTCTTCTGAAAAAATATGATAATGAATTATGATCATAAAAGCGTCCAAATTTGGATATGTTTTTCATAGTTTTTCATAATTTGTCATAATTTTTTTCATAAATTCTTTTCCGTCAGGGTAATATGACCCTGAAAAAGAGCCTATACTTTTTGGGCTTATGACGTCATCTCGTCCCACCCACAAAATATTTAAGGAATAAATAAGTTTTTCTTATGTGAAAAATTAGTGCTTAATTACTTTCAAAAGATTACTACCACTACCAAATATTTATACACGGGCGAACGATTAGCACATGCATTTATAATGAAAAGTTGTGTAGTAATTCGTTTTTATTTGTATGCTAGTGATAAAATTGTAATCTTTGACAGTTTGATAAGTAGTACCATAAAACAATATAATACCGTCTTTCAGCTTCTGAAAGTTAGTTAATTTAAAGTTTGTGGCTTATCATCTTATATACTCTGTCCCATAACTCGCCAACAAAATCTGCTATTTCACACTTTCCTTAAAGAAAATCTAAACTTTCCTTTAAATCTACCCTATCTTCTATCGTTAAATAATCCTAGAATCTTAAATGCAATATCCCAGTTCTTCAAATCCTGCAACATAAATTAATGTCTAAAACGGTGTGTTGTCATTCGTTCTAATATTTTAGATGTGTTTTTACACTATGCAGTAATACTTTGCTGCACTCTCTTTTGCCATCCATTTCAGGACCTCCAACAATTGTTTATCTAATTGTGTTTGTCCCGATGGGTCTCGGCGACACTGTCTTCCTTATCCCTGTCTCTGTCTATTCATTTGTTACCATCTGAATTTAATTTTTAATTTGAATATTATAATTTATTTTGTTAAATTAGTTTCGTATAATTAACACAATTTTTGTTATACCATCATTGTACATATTCTGTTAATGGCTGATATGGACAGAGAATTCAACGACCAATTGTTTTTAATACAAAAAAAATATTCGTAGACCAGATAGTGAGGTTATAAATATCTAGAAGAAAAAAATAGCTTTTTTCTCTTTTTGTCTCTCTTATTAAAAAACTAATATAATCGTTGCCATTACTTCAAAACGTCGTATGTCAAAAAAAGGCATTTGTCAGAAATTAAAAAAAGGTGTTTTATTCTTTACGCTACAATTCTTTTTGGTTGCTTTGTTTATTGAATTATCAAGGATTTTTGGTGATGTGTTATTAGTGTTATTTATTGTTTATTAAAGTACATGTATTTTTAAAGCACCGTACGACATATGACGCATTGCCAAATAAAAATGGCGATATACAAAATATTTTCAAGTGCGCATTCTCTATTTCACTGTAGTCCTAGACACTGGAATTTTGGCTATTATATAGAAAAGATGATTTTGGTTACTATAGCATTGTTAACAGAAAATGACATATTTTTGACATACGACATATTGAAGTAACGGCGACGATATTATATACATATCAGTATATGCAAAAAAATATTATTAACGCCATAGAACATTAAGAATTTAATCTAATGCAGTCGAAAATTTACTTGTAAATGTAACTGGTTTCAAAACTAAAATAACGAACTATTAAATCTATATTGAGATCTGTCGAATGACGGTATGACATCTGGTGTTGAAAAATCCTATTCTTAAAGTGCATTTGTTGAAATGTCATTTATGAGCCGAATTTTGTAGATCTGAAAATACATAAATTGATTTGATTTTTCCATTCATTTACAATTCTCTAGTTATTTTGTGACGTTTGCTATTTAAATTTGATGTTTGTATACTCTAAATTGTAATATTCATTAACTCATTCAGCCATTTTTTCATATTGTTACCACATATTAACTTTTTTACAGATGTAAAATTTTCTCGCCTTTAACAAAATCTCTTTGTTTTGGACTGTGACAACCCAAATACAAACAGATCTAATATTTATCATTTTTTCTTAATATAGCACTGGTTACTATATATAAATCTAATGTTAATGCACTTTTTTGTTAGCCATTTTTCTGAAGCTCCTCCTTTTGGACAGATCCCAATACGAGTCGGTTCATATCAAATGGTCTAAAAAAAATAAAGTTGGTTGCTCGATCATTTTAGAAAAAATTGGTATTCTTCCAGTTGTTTTTATTGTGTTTGAAGTATTAAAAACAATTCTTAAAAAAAATTATTTGAAATCGTTTAAGAGTGACGCCCATTTTTATTTTCTAATTTATGCTAATTTTTATGTTTGCAGACTTTTACGCCAATGGACGTATTCTATAAACTGTTCGTCCTAAAAGGTTGATATAAAAACCATTTTAAAGGTAATAAATCTGTCTCTATTTTAAGTTAAATTTTAGTGAAGATCATTTTAGGTTTCTCGAGGCTTTTCAAAAACAAGTTTCTGTCATAGTACCAGGCTCAGGTCTTTCCATGACACTTGCTGTAATAAGTGAATTTCTAGAATGAAAATTCGCTTAAAAAGCAAAAACTTTTTTACTACCGTTTATTTACTAATATCAAGTGCAAACAAAAAACAATTTAAGAGTATAATTATGGAAAACATCGAGACAAACAATTATAAGTGATATTATTTAAAGATATCCGCAATTTTCACCTAATGGTTGTAATATCACAATTTGGTGTATGCAAATTTTAAATTGTTGTCCCTTCTCACATCCAACCCTATGAAATGCTAAATGAATGAATGGATGGCTAATGACAACTAAACGAACAATGTTCCGAGCAAGTATCGTTTATTAAACTGTGCACAAACAATAAATTTGTGGTTATATCTGTTTTTAGTTTAATAATGACTGTCATAAGTACATTGTTTCACTTGGCATCGGATAATAGCATATTTCTCACTCGCACGGTGTCATCCACCTCGTGCAATTGCTTTTACATAAAGCAGTTAAAGGACAAAAACTAACAATTCTAACTATAACTTCTGCAACATTATGTCATAGCACCTGCCACCGAACATATACGCTACTACTATCTATAATATACACATCCCTGTGCATTTGTCTATCCACTGCTGCCACCAGACCTGAACTGATTATGGTGGGTGTCATAATATCACATCATTGTCAACAGCAGTCGAGTCATATCATTTAGTCAAGCATTTAACTATAACTAATTAACTGCTACTCAACTATATTCTCCTGATGATATTATAATAACTAGAGATGTGACTGCTCAGGTGATCACTGTTACTTAGAACACTGTGATTTGCACTGAGCAGAGAAGATACTGCTCTGCTCTTTAACTTAACTGTTCTCTTAACTGCTCTTTTGGTACTGTTCTTTTAACCTTTATTTTTAAATATTTACTTGAATTGTGGTAAGTGTTATACCTCCTACCGTGTTCGCTGCTATTAGCGCACTGTTATTTGTACTTATCCATCCTGTTCTTATCTTTTTTCCACCAACAATTTTTTTTTAAGTATTCTTACATATTTTCAGCTATGGTATTGAAGTTTAGTGTGGTTGGTAGTATATATTTATGTACAGTTTACACTACATCCCTTATCGTTTACTCAGTTTACTCAATACCTCTTATTCAATTCTCAGAATTGAGAATTGTAACTTAATGTTTTAACTATCTACTTTTTAAATATTTTTTAATTCTTTGAAGTTAGTTAAAGCAGTTAAAGATATATATATATATATATATATATATATATATATATATATATATATATAAACTGTGATTATATCACTATTATGCTCACTGCTCTTTAACTTGACTGCTCTCGGCGATCACTGTTCAGTAAAAATCGATACTAACCCCACCTCTATGATTATTTTATTATTACCATTGTAAACAATAGACGTGATAATGCTGTAGTTGTTTACTTCAAAAATCCGTCCCTTTAACGCTTTAACTAGATAAAAACATTGGCGTCAAGACAGCAGAATACATTTCATTAAAATATTCGTCGCTTAAATATTTCTAAAGATATCGAATGGCAACGTTTCTAACACGATTGCCTAATTGTAACATGCATAGGCAATAAGAAATATTAATAAATTTGAGCGTTACTTTATTGTATTCCATATTTGTAAATAATAAACAATTGGGTATTTGACAAATTTCGAAAGAGGGTTTTCAAATATTCCAAATGACTTAAATATAATCCCAGTAATTGATTTGTGTATAAAAAAAAGCGATTTAAAGGAAAAAAAGTTGTTTTTTTTATTTTATTGAATCTTGGTGTGAAAACACTTGGTCACGTGTCAGTGACGTAACATCACGAAACAGTTCGCTTTTTATAAAATTATGTAGTAGGTATAGTAAGTATAAGGAGTTTATTTTCCAAAGGCAATTTCTAAAAAAAAAGCTGATTTTAAACGGAATTTTTATTCCAAAACTAATTACAAAGTACCGAAAAAGGACATCAAATTTTAAGTTTATTTTCAAAAAGAAAAAAAAGAATATCTGAATGAAAATAAATTCTAGAAATTGCGTTTTGAAAACAGTGTTTAAACTGAAATATCTTTAATTCCTTAAATTAATAAATAATAATAATAGTTAAGTTGCAATTTTTAACGTATAAAAATGCACCTTAGCAAAGAAAAAATAAAATTGGAATTGAAAACCCAACAGAAAATATTACATTCTAAAGCTTTTGACATATTTTTTGTTACACTGAAATATCTTTAATTCCTTAAATTAATAAATAATAATAATAGTTAATTTGAAATTTTTAAGGTATAAAAATGTACCTTAGCAAAGAAAAAATAAAATTGGAACTGAAAACCCAACAGAAAATATTATATTTTAAGGCTTTTGACTTATTTTTTGTTAAACGGTCACAATAGCATCATGGATAATATGAGTAGCGTGTTACAACAACTAGTGTCTGAAAAAAAATACCGAAAACAAAAAGTACTATAAGCCGAAGGGAAAAAGAAAAATAAATAAATGTAAATTACTTAATGCTATTCCATATTTTAAATAATAAAGCAAAATAATCACGTTTATTTTTTAACTGTGACAATTGTTTCAAGCTTAAAAGCCCATTTTCAAACAAAGTAAGATTTTTTAATTTTTACAAATAATTTCTAGAAAGCAATAACAAAAAAAAAAAAATTACTAAAACCAAGTCGAAAATGAAAAAAAAGGTGGCAAAATGAGATTGCATTGAGGAAAACTGCAGGGTTAAAATAAAACGTAATACTAATTGCGAGGGAAAAAATGGAATATTATTCACATAATTAATTTTACTTTGTGAAAATCCATAATGAATATGGTGACACAATTAAAAATTTTCTTGGAATATTATTCATCTTTATTTTCATTTTAGGCGATGAATTTATTACTTTTTTGTAATTTTGTTTTAAAAAATGAAATAAGATAAAATTTTATTTTCAAAACGAATTATTTTTTTTTGAGGACCCATTTTTAAGGTGATTAACTTGAATTAAATTTTTATGCTGACTGAGGTTTTTCTTTATAACATCCCAAATTTGTTATTCACTGGTAAAAAATCTGTAAAAATTTTGGTGGTGTTAGATATAGAAGATCTCATTTTACTCGAAAATTACATTTTGTTAGAAATAGCTTTTTGAAAATAAGCTCCACCTTCATTAATGTCATATCCATGGCATTAAATTATTTTATAAATATATTTTCTGTTGATTTGTGACTAATTACATATTACCTCATTTTTTTAATTTAATAAAAATTGAATAATAATATGCAATAATAGATTCGTTTGTGCTAGAAAACCTCTTTGCTTCGAATTCCAAATTTTGTTCAGCAAAATTTAAAAATGTAAAAACTAAAATGTAAGTATCTTTTTTTTTGTGTCCGAAGGGAGACATTATGAAATCGGTCAGTGATCGTATTTGGAATAGTGGGAGGAACATTAATAATAATAATAATAATAATAATAATAATAATAATAATAATGGACCCCCAGGGGCTTGTTTAACACCCGGTTGCTTCGGTAGTCGGTTGCTACGACAATTCGGGAAGTAGCGCTCCCGGGTCCCCGAGCTAAGGCCAGGTACTTTCTGGTACCTGGTGCGTGGAGTCAACCAGCGCTAAATGGTGGTCTCTGTTAACGGGCTAACTACCCCTAGCAGGTTTTTTACTAGTTCCTAACGCTAATAGAACTAGGAAGGCTGGTCGTGCCGCGGGTCTCTCGGATGGGCCCGCACAAAAAGGCGGAACCAGTCAAAACTCATCTTCTCGTCTCGTTCGACTGGAGTGGACGGACAGCTTGAGACGTGATCTGCTCACGTGCCGCGCACAAAGTGAGCCAAATAAGAGAGGGTACATGGCAAGGATGCACGCCATATGGTGCCATATGCATCCCGAACACTCAAATTTAACGCCACAAAATCTGCGTGACCATGTAGCTCGAATTATAAAATTGAAAATACCTACCGGACATGACGATAATCGAGAAGCTCGCAAAGAAGCTAGGGTTGCTGAAACTGTGATGGTGGAAGTTGAACAGGATTCTGCGGTCAATGGTGAGAGCTTGGCCAATATTAACATCACAGAGCAGGATCAACCGGTAACTCATGGTGACAGCATGGTTACTGAGGCACAGACGGACTTGTTAAATCAAGCCAACACAGATACTGTGCTAGAGTCTAACACCAGAACGAGTTCAACTCCCACACAGAATGATGCCGATCTAAATAAATCCCTTTCTGTCTCAGACAATTTAAGAAAACAATTTCGCGATCTTCTCGAGACCGATTTAGACTTTGACAAACGACCACGTCCCAAACACCGACGGACGTATGTAAAGGGCGAACAACTGACCCTACTAAACGAAATTTTGGACGATCATCTATCCCCATCCAGTGATCTCACTGACGTCGACAACGCAGTATATGCAGCGATGCGTGTCCTGACCCCATGTACTAAGCAGCAAAAGACTGCAGAGGAGAAGGCACGGATTCGTATTAAACAAATTGACACCAAGGTGAGGGCACTACGACAGATGGTATCGCGTATCCAATGTGTGATAGAATATATTCAGACCAATAGGCGCTTTACGCGAAAGGTACGGGCTTTTGCCAGAGAACTAAGGTACCGCTATCACACGATAAATTTGGGCAATCTGTTGACCATCAAACAGACACATTTGGATAAGATACGCGCATTGGCCCTGGCCAAGAAGAAAGTAGCCCGGCGTGAACGGTGTATTCGGGAAAATAAGATCTTTAACTCGAACCTTTCACGCCTGTTCGCATCTAAAAGCCCTGTCGTGGAGCAACCACCGACGGTCGACGCAATAGAGGATTATTGGCGGGGGATATATGAGACGACTAAAGAGACTTGGACTGTATTCCCATCAGCCAGTTTAGATGGTACTGCAAACAACAGCTTGGCAAAGTGCCATCTCACACCAATATAACATCTGTTGATAAAGAGGAAGTCGAACTTGCTTTCAAAGGCAAGAAGAACTATTCGGCTCCGGGCATTGATGGAATAACGATTTTTTGATGGAAGAAGCTCGCTAGTACCCACCGCCACCTTGCCCGTATATTTTCAAATTGGTTATTTAACTGTGAGCCAATACCATCGTGGCTCGCTGAGGGAAGAACGGTCCTAATACCGAAAAAAGGAGACCTATCACAACCACAGAACTACAGACCGATAACGTGCCTGAATACTGTGTATAAAGCGTTCACTTCCATTCTATATGAACGCATCTTGAAGGCGATTGAACCAGTGTGGAGTTCGATCTATGAACAACGAGGTTCAAAAAGAGGAATGTCGGGTTGCAAAGACAACTTGCTGGTCGACAGATGTATCTGTCAGGACGCTAGACAGCACAAACGCAACCTGAGCATGGCCTGGGTGGACTATCGGAAAGCATTTGACACAACGTCGCATGAGCTCATTATCTATTTGCTCCATTGTCTGCGAGTCCACCCCGACATTATTAAATGTATTGAACACCTGTTGCCGCTCTGGAAAACAAGGTTCACAATAACATCCGGTGAACACGTTGTGTCAACGCAGTTGGTGACATACAAACGAGGCGTATACCAAGGAGACAGCCTCAGCCCACTTTTGTTTTGCATCTCGTTGTTGCCCCTGTCAATCAGCCTGAGAAAGGAACGCGGGTACTTGTGTGGCCCGGCAGGAAATCGCGAGCATAAAGTCACACATTTATTTTATATGGATGACTTAAAACTGTATGCCTCGTCGGAGAGTGATCTCAACTGCGCTCTAAAATTAACACACAAATACACGCACGCGATCGGTATGGAGTTCGGACTGGACAAATGCGCGGTGGTGCACTGTAAGCATGGTGTAGTTCCGAATTTTGATTCACACGCCCAGTTAGTAGATGGAAGCATCATAGAACATCTTGATGAAGGAGCGACCTATACGTACCTTGGTGTTGGCGAAAGTCACATCCAGGACGTGAAGAACATGAAGGCCGCCTTAAGTAGTAGATATAAGCGCCTTCTCCGACAGATTTGGAGTTCCGAATTGTCGGCGAAGAACAAGACCAGCACTACAAATATGTTAGCCATACCCATCCTTTTATATACTTTTGGCTCAATTAAGTGGAATGTGAATGAATTGGAGGAACTAGACCGAGACACGCGGAAAATAATGAATATCAACCGTAGTTTGCACCCACGCGCATCGACACAACGACTTTACCTCCCACGAGACCAGGGGGGGAGGGGGCTCCTGTCAGTCGAACGTTTACATGATCGTATAGTCTTGGGTACAGCTTGTCGTGTACTTAACAGTTCAGACCCGCTATTGCAACTCGTCAGGGATCACAAGCTTGCTGGCGTAGGCGCATTTTTATTCACAGCAGCGCAACGTGCCGCCGATATCTTGGGCTTAGCCTTCGATCCGCGTAATCGTGACGGTGATGATAACATTCTTTCACTATCACAGTCGCGCCAAAAGTCGGCAATCAAGAGAGCCGAGCAACAACATCTGCTCAATAAACATCGCGACAAAGTTCACCAGGGTATGTTCTACCGTCATCTTGACAACCTTGGCCTTTCGAGCGAACTCACTTGGGCTTTCTTGAGAGCTAATGGACTTAAATCGGAAACGGAGGGCTTTATCGTGGCAGCTTAAGATGGAGTGTGGAACACTTTAACACACCAAAAATATGTGATGGGTAATAAAGGGGTTTCGAGTACCTCGTGTCGGGCATGCAAAGCATACCCGGAAACCTTAATGCACCTGACTTCAGGTTGTTCTTATTATGCTAAATCCACCTATATCCATCGCCATAATGCAGCGTTGCGTGTGCTCTACTTTTATCTTCGTCATCATTACGAACTTGACAAAACACCAGTCTTGCCCTACGATCCTGCGGAAGTAGAATCCTTTGTTGCCAACCAAAAGTGCAAGATCTTTTGGAATATGCCGGTTGCAACTACCAGGCAATTGAACGCCAATAAGCCTGATGTTGTGCTCCAAGATTTAACATCTCAGACTATGTATGTTATCGAGTTCTCTGCTCCGGCGGAAACTAACATAGTCGAAAAGGAGGAGCAAAAAAGGATTAAATATCAAGATCTAATACATGAACTGCGACAACTGTACCCGGGCTATACTATCCGCTTGGTCGTACTTATAATCGGATGTCTGGGGGTATGCATAACTCCTTTGTGCGCAATCTTAACATCATTCCGGCTTGTAGATCTCACGCCAACATGTTAGCGGCGTCAATGCAAAAAGCAGTTATTATCGGGACGCTCCGCACGCTCCGGTCGCACGAGACGACTTTCTCCGGGAGTTCATGAACACCTTTGAACGCCCATGCCCCATTTAGAGCGGGTCCTCGAACATCCATTGGACCTGCCCTCGAATCTCCCACTGCCATGGTTTTGCAGCGAGGTTCGGGGATTTATTAGGTAGGGAAGACCAGGAAGGGGATGCTGTATGACGGACATTACGTACCTGACCTAGAAGTACCTGACCTGGTACGCTGCACGGACACTTTTCCCTCAGCCTGGGGGTTTTTGAAGTGCAGTCGCGTTTTTCGTTGATCTTTCACGATAATAATGGTACAACGAACTCAGACGTCGCCCCACGCAGGAAAATGTGATAGCCTACAAGCGTGCTCAAGCACGATGTAAAAGAACAATTAAAGAGCAAAAGAGGCTATCATGGGAGCAGTATGTTTCGGCCATTAATACCTCCACTTCAACTTCGGAGGTATGGAGAAGAGTGAGAGCCATTACAGGGAAATCCTCCCGTTCACCAATGCCTTCTCTTCTCGTCGTCGACGGTCGGAACATCACTGAATGCGTAGAAACAGCTAATTGTTTAGCTAAACACTTTGAGCGCGTCAGTGGCTCCCAAAACTATGACCCGGACTTCCTGCGGATCAAGATCGAACACGAACAAAACGATCTTGATTTTTTCTCAGATGAATCCCTCCAGTACAACCAACCGTTTTCTATGCAAGAATTACTGGAGGCACTTCGGGGATCTGGGGACACCTCCCCTGGACCTGATGAGATCCCCTACGCCATGATCCGGAACCTGCCTTATCCTGGTAAGTGTAGGTTACTGGATCTGTATAACGAAATTTTTAGGCAAGGCGTTTACCCTCCGCAGTGGCGAGAAGCTACCATCATTCCGCTGCTAAAAGAAGGTAAAGATTCATCGCAACTAACTAGCTACCGTCCAATATCCTTGACTTGCTGTTTCAGAAAGGTATTGGAAAAAATGGTGAACAACCGTCTCGTCTGGTGGCTGGAATCCCACAACCTTATACCTAAACATCAATGTGGGTTCCGCCGATACCATTCGACTACGGACCATCTTGTTCGCCTCGAGAATGCCATTCAAGACGCGTTTCTCCAACGAAAACACCTTGTGGCCGTGTTTTTCGATTTGGAGAAAGCTTATGATATGACCTGGAGGTATGGCATTCTCGAGAAGCTGCACGACTGGGGTTTAAGAGGTAACCTCCCTCAGTTCGTAAAAAGTTTTCTGACTGACCGCACGTTTCGTGTCCGGGTAGGTGACACTGAGTCCGAGGCCCACTCCCAGGAGAATGGTGTTCCTCAAGGCTCCACCATTAGTGTCACCTTGTTTTCCATCGCAGTCAGTCATATTGCAGCTTCAGCCCCAATTCGTCGTTGCTTGTACGTTGATGACCTCACCATTTTTTATGCAGCCGACACCATCGAGGATATCCAACAACGGCTGCAACAAGGCATCAACGAAGTGGTGACTTCTGCAGAAGCTCTTGGTTTTCGCTTCTCACCTCAAAAAACATCGGTGGTACACTTCTGCAGAAAGCGCAACGCACATCCTGTGGCGTTGTGCCACACATCAAAATACTGAAATCTCCCTTTATCGAAATAAAATCAAAAATCGATATATATAGAGCCATCTGTTGAAAAATTATGAAATTTTGAAATAGAAGGAAATCGTTTGCGCATAGAATAAATATTCAAATATTTTAAAAAACCTTTAATTTATTTTTGATTAAGAACTTGTTTACAAAAAAAAACAATTTTTTCAATTATGTAATCTATTGTATAAAACATTCTAGAATATTTCTGCAAAAACAGAACGAAAATTAAATTTGATATTGATAAAATTCTCTCTCTGATATTTTGATCGTCGAAGGGAACACATCTCCTTCTATCAGATTTAATTTAACTTTAAACAATCGAATTCGAATTTTGATTTTCGTTCTGAACGTTCGCATTTGATTTTTACGGAAGACAATTAACGTAAAATGCACATTGTTAACTAAATCTTGTAATAAAATTACCAATTGTAAAATTAAAGATCGGAAAGTGTAATTGGAGGAAATGTATCACTAATTTTTTTTATTTAAAAAAAATTAATAAAAATCGAAGAAACGAATTTGTCGATTTTTTATTTAACACTGAACCTTAAACTTGGACGGATTTTTTGAGGAATGCCTCCGGGAGGATTATTTATTGAAATTTCGGAACTGCCGGACTCGCGGCATTTAAACCTCGTGGTATACCGCCCGATTAGTCAAGGTTCTCGCCACCACGGATTCTAATTTGGTAAGTCGGTTATTTTATTTTTTTTTTTGGGTTGCGTCGCCCTAAACCGATACCTATTGGATCCACATTTCTCCTGATCCCTCCAGCGACTCCCGACCTCATAATTTTACATAATTTTTAAACGTTTTCATCCAGACAAGAAACTTGGAAATAATTTTTTCCCCTTTTTTTTTTTGATTTTATTTAACCCTTTGACGACGTAAGGGACAAACTACCTAACCAGTAGTGAGATACCCGGAAATTCACACCTCAAAAAATATAAATTTATGGGCCCAGCACGAAACTGCCATCTCTCAGGATAAGAAATTTTTAGGATCCACTACTGGATTGACGGAGCGAACTATCGGGACTGTGTGTGTAAAATTCGCTCCCCAATAACCCCGAAGGGATTATTTGGATTACTACGCCACACGTCCGAAGTGGTAGCAGAGCAATCTGCTAGTTAGTTTGTTACCAATAGCTGGGGCCAGTCGTCCGAAGTGGTAGCAGATTTCAATTTTTTAAAGCCAAAATTGAGCGTGCAGATGTTCAAGTTTAATTTATATGCACATTTGGATTTTCTTTAAAATATCAGTTAGTTGCAATATTTCCAAAAAATCCTTCATTACCTAAATTTTTGTATTCTTAACAATTTTTTTTATAAAATTGTCAATAATAAAGGCACTATTTTAAAATATTTTAAAATTTTGCCAAAATAACCAAAAAATTGCATTCTTCACCGACAAGCTAAAACTGGTAAAGCTGTTTGTCTTAACAAACATTTTCTTTTTTGGTTAAAAATTTGTTTTGATATTAAAATTTTTATTTGCAACTGGATTACGTAACTCATTTGCACCTCAAGTTTTTTCTTGCCTGGATTGAAAAACATTTTACATGTTACGACATTATCGTTGTAACGTCTTTCGTGATTGCAAAATAATACAATTTTTTAAGCTAGTAAAATTAATTTAAACCCCCTTTTTCTTCATAAACTGATAGTAATTGTTAACCGGCTATTTTCTTCTCTCTCTGGAACAAAAGATTACATTAGTATCCTAAAAGAAAAAAAAAAAAATAGATTTTTTTTCTTTTTTTTGGAAACTTTTTCTGCTGTTTTGTTCTGTATTTTAGGACAAAAATTTATCAATGTTTCTGAGATCCACTAAAGAACGAGTCATGGAAAGTCTCAATTCTCAAACCGAGCCATCAAAAATAGTTAATCAACTGGATAACAAACCAAATCCGGTGGTGCAAGAATTCATAAATGTAGCCGCACAGTCAACATCAATGCAACAACGAGAGGATCATTTTACAAACATGAATCGTGCCTGGACTCCACATAGAAATCATAATCGGCTGTTCTCAATGGGCGCACTAGAGACACCTCATCGCTCTAATTCAGAACCAGCAGCTGAAGGCGCAGCTCACAATCCTCTAGGCGACATCAACATACTTGCACAGAAGCTCGACAGTTTGAATACATTTCAACAAGATTTAGTGAAAATAGTGGATAAAGGTATTAATGCTTTAATAAATATAAATAAAAATAGTGAAAATTCTAAGTTTCTACCAAACATTGATGTAATCTTACAAAATATACCACCAGATGTGGACGATTCAGACCCGAACACTTTATTAAATTTCATAGTTGAAGTAGAAAAAATAGTACAGTTAAACTTGATTAATTTAGAAAATCTTTTAAAAGCACTTGCATTTTATTCAAAAGGTGAACTAAAAACAACATTAGCAAACTGTGTGTTAACTCATAAAAATTGGTCAGACGTTAAAAATCTTTTATGGGAAACATTTACATCTCCATTACAAGCTCACCGTTTACAATTAGATAATATTTATCGTTCACAACGAACTGATGAAAAACTTATAAATTTTATTTTGGACCTTGAACAAAAATCATTAGCTTTAAATTGTTTTGACGAAAATATTATCATTATACATGTTTTAGAAAGTGCTTCGTCAGTTTATTTAGAAAAGTTAACAACCGTTGATATTCCACCATCCCTTAATTCACTAAAACAACTAGCAAAACGATTGGACGAATTTCAAAATCGGATCGATACCGCTAGATTAAGAACTTTAAACAATAGTTCTATTAGTAATAATAATATATCAAAAAATACGCCAGAATCAAACTCATCTAACACAAATTCAAAAAACTTGACAGTTATCGGTCAAAAACGAACTATTTAAAAGTTTTTGACCAAATAAAAAAATTACCGAAAATCAACAAGCTAAAAAACCAACATTCGGGGTTACCATTTATAAACATTACAATAAATAATATTAGTTTAAGTTGTTTAATAGACACGGCTTCCTCAGTGAACGTGATAAACTCAAAATTAGTGAAAGACATTTTACATAAAAACAAAAAATTTCAAGTTCATAAAATTAGGAAAATTATTATAACTGCAGACAATAGGAAAACTGTAATAAATAAGTCCATAGATTTAATTGTCAAAATTGAAAACTATACTTGGAAAGTAAATTTTTTAGTCTTGAACAATTTGAATTGTGATATTTTAATAGGCAGTGGAACATTAAAGAAGTTTAACTGTAAAATTGATTTAAGTGTCAATAAACTCACTTTTAATGGAAATAAACTCTCAGTAAACATTGATTTTAAGGAAACTAAATCAATTTTAAATACAATTCAAGAACAAAAAATTATTTTAAATGAAAATCAAAATACTCAACTTGCACAGTTAGTAGATGAATTCCGTGATGTCATCTCAGATCGAATAGGTCGCGTACAAAATTTTAAAATCCATCTTAATTTGAACGATTACACTCCGGTGAACGTTCCCCCGTATAAAATGAATGTTGACAAAATAAACCATCTACGTCAAATTCTTAACGAACTATTAAAACAAGATGTCATCCAACCATCCAATTCATCTTGGGGTTTTCCAGCTCTTCTTGTTCCCAAACGCTCTTCACAGGACTATCGGCTCGTAATAGACTATCGCCTTTTAAACCTTCGTCTTCAGCCATGTAATTTTCCTATACCAGAACCAATACAACTCATGCAGATGCTAAACGGAAAAAAAATATTTTCCAAAATCGACTGTAGTCATGCCTTTTTTCAACTTGAACTTGATCACAAGTCACAACACTACACTACGTTCAACTGTCCACTAGGCTCATTCTCATTCAAACGTCTTCCTCAGGGCATAAAAACAACTCCAGGTCAATTAGCTAAAGTTTTAAGCCATGTTCTTTCACAACTAACCTACAACATTTGTTTTACATTTTTTGATGACATAATAGTTTTTAGTGACAGTATTGAAAAACATTTTGAAGACTTACGAACAATTTTCGAGAGATTTCGCCAATATGGAATCACAATAAATCCGTCAAAATTAGAATTATTTTATTCCTCAATAAAATTTTGCGGTAATATTTACAATCAACATGGAGTTTTAGCAGATCAAAGCAAAATTCGTGATCTTATAAACACTTCACCTCCAACTAACTTAAAACAACTCAGTAGTTTCTTAGGAGCCGCACAATATTTTTCTCGCTTCATAGATAAATACAGCACCATCGTTAAAGATCTTGTAGTTCTGAAAAAGAAAAATGTACGTTTTCATTTCGGCCCAAAACAAATGGACGCTTTTAACAATTTAAAAAAAGCATTAAGTAACACAGCAATGTTACACTATCCAAAGCCAGACGGAAAATTCATCTTATATACGGATAGTTCATCACATAGTATTTCAGCCGTACTAACTCAAGAACACGAGGGTTCAAACTATCCGATACATTTTGCATCGAGAAAATTAACAGAACAACAACAAAAATGGTCCATCTATGAACTAGAATTTTATGCGCTCGTGTTTTTCACAAACTACTTTGAAGATTATTTAATAAACCAAAAATTTATTATACGTACCGATAATAAAAGTGTCTCATACATTTTTTCTTCCAAAAACAAGACTCCAAAACAAAACAGATGGCTAATGTCATTGTCCAGGTTCGATTTCACTCTCGAATTTGTTCCAGGTCAGTCAAACATTTCAGATTCTCTTTCCCATTTGTTTAACTCGAACCAGTCATACCCCGAGGAAAATATCAATAAAAAATTGGAACACGGATTCGACTACTTGTGTGACCTTGACGATAAACAGGAAGTTTTAAACTACCTAGCTGACGTACCAGTTCTCTTTGCTGACATAAAACAAGCTCAGTTAGACTGTCCAGATTGTAGGAAAATTCTAAATTCTCTACAAAATAACTCGTTGGATCACTTAAATAAATTTTGCATCAAAAATGATCTTTTATGTGCTAAAGTTGGCAAACACAAAAAAGTTCGAATTTTCGTTCCCCAATCATTAAGGCAACCATTAATACGATATTTTCACGATAGCTTGTTGTTTTCACACGCAGGAATCACACGAACTTTTCAACAAATCTCCAAATCATATTATTTTCCAAATTTGTATTTACACGTCAAAAACTACATAAAAAACTGTACAATTTGTCAACGAATGAAAATTTCTAATAAAAATTTCAAAGTTCCTTTAGTCGTCAGACCGGCTACATTTGCGTCACAACTGTATTGTATAGACGTAATTGGCCCACTTGTTCGTAGTTCGTCAACGAAAATGAAATATATTTTGACTTGCGTAGACTCATACTCGAAGTATCTTTTTGCAAAACCGATACCAAATTGCACTTCAAAAAATATAGTCTCTAAATTGCAAAGTATTTTTCTGGGTTATGGCCCATGCGTCACTCTTTTGGCAGATAATGCCAGTTACTTTAAATCGCAAGAAATGAAAAATTTCGTTGCGCTTTGGTCCATAAATTTACGATTTTCCTCACCATACACACCTCAATGTAACCCGGTCGAACGTGAAAATCGAACTCTAATCGAAAATCTAGCAACCTTAATGAACGCTTTTGCTCAAAAACACTCAACATGGCCAAACCATCTAGAAGAAATCTTATATCACCATAATGTTTCCGTTTCCGAAGTCACTAAACACTCACCCGCCAAATTGTTCTTAGGACGCGAACTTATCGACCCAATACAAAATGTTTTTGGTTGGACAAACATCATTGGTCAAAAACAAAAACTATCGGCCACGAAAGTTAAATCATACATTTTAAAAGCACTAAATAAGCGAAAAAAATACCATAACGCAAAGGCAATCGCACATAATTTCAAAATCGGTGATAAAGTTTTAATGAAAAATTTACGTCGATCCAATGTCATTCAAAACACAACCAAAAAATTTTTACCGCGTTTTTCGGGTCCCTTACAAATTTTAAAATTTACCACATCAAACTCTGTAATTTTAAAGAACTTAGAAACTGGAAAAACACACAAATCACATGTTGATAAACTAAAATTTTTCCACTGGAAAAAAAGGAAAAGAAAATTCTAATCCCAATCTCTATTTAATCACAACTATATATTATTTACACATGCTTACATTAAGGTCACTGAATTTATACAATGTATAGTTTTTTTTTTTAAAAAAAAAATGAGTTTTTGACGAATATTACAATGTACATAACACTTTATACAAAGATCAAAATTTTTTATGTTCAAAAATTATTTTAAATACAAGAACACGAATTCGAATTTAGTTTACTCAGTTAAGACGTATCAACCATCTTTGCCAATAGAATTCATGCGCAATTTGATTGTTTGAATTGGGGAGGAATTCGGGGCTATTTAGAAATAACAGCCCGCTGAATTAATTTAGTTAGCTCCACAACCAAGCAGTTTTATGCGCCAATATGGGCAAAATAACAAAAAAAAAATTCGAATTCATGTTTCTTCAAACTTAAAAGTTTTCACTAATAAGACCTTCCATGACAGTTCGTTGGTTCCACAAATACATTCACATATTTATACACATGCAATGTGCAATGTTCAAATAATCAAATCACTTATCACATACGTTTAAATTTATTTGTTTTTTTCTCTCTTTTTCATTGAGCAGCTTGATCCGCAGGCATTTTCATCGGTGGTCACATTCGAATACGGATGGATTTTTTCCAAAGTACAGAAAAATCCGGAATTTTATAAAATTCGCAGGATTAATTTAAATAAGTTCTGTATTAGGATCTGATCCTTCATGTGTCGGGGTGCCACCTGTGGGGTGTCAGTGGATTAAACAAACATATCTGGATCCTTATACATTAAAATAATCATAAATCTTAACAATTGTTTTTTTTTTCTTTCATAATTAATCATTGCACATGGCATGTTAGGTACAATTTTTTTTGTCTCTTGGTTTTGATTCTGTACGTACCAAAAAAAATAGTAAAAATATACAAAACCTTTTCGTTTCTTCCTTCAACTTATATTTGTTAAAACAAAAACATCTAATGTTATTAAATTTTGTAAAACTTTTGTAAATTGTGTAAACCATTCTTCTTTCTCTTCTTAATTTTTTTCTTCTTTGCGAAGGATAAAAATTTTTTTTCGTGGGGGGGAGTAATGTGGCGTTGTGCCACACATCAAAATACTGAAATCTCCCTTTCTCGAAATAAAATCAAATATAGATATATATAGAGCCATCTGTTGAAAAATTATGAAATTTTGAAATAGAAGGAAATGGTTTGCGCATAGAATAAATATTCAAATATTTTAAAAAACCTTTAATTTATTTTTGATTAAGAACTTGTTTACAAAAAAAAACAATTTTTTCAATTATGTAATCTATTGTATAAAACATTCTAGAATATTTCTGCAAAAACAGAACGAAAATTAAATTTGATATTGATAAAATTCTCTCTCTGATATTTTGATCGTCGAAGGGAACACAACTCCTTCTATCAGATTTAATTTAACTTTAAACAATCGAATTCGAATTTTGATTTTCGTTCTGAACGTTCGCATTTGATTTTTACGGAAGACAATTAACGTAAAATGCACATTGTTAACTAAATCTTGTAATAAAATTACCAATTGTAAAATTAAAGATCGGAAAGTGTAATTGGAGGAAATGTATCACTAATTTTTTTTTATTTAAAAAAAATTAATAAAAATCGAAGAAACGAATTTGTCGATTTTTTATTTAACACTGAACCTTAAACTTGGACGGATTTTTTGAGGAATGCCTCCGGGAGGATTATTTATTGAAATTTCGGAACTGCCGGACTCGCGGCATTTAAACCTCGTGGTATACCGCCCGATTAGTCAAGGTTCTCGCCACCACGGATTCTAATTTGGTAAGTCGGTTATTTTATTTTTTTTTTTTTGGGTTGTGTCGCCCTAAACCGATACCTATTGGATCCACATTTCTCCTGATCCCTCCAGCGACTCCCGACTTCATAATTTTACATAATTTTTAAACGTTTTCATCCAGACAAGAAACTTGGAAATAATTTTTTCCTTTTTTTTGATTTTATTTAACCCTTTGACGACGTAAGGGACAAACTACCTAACCAGTAGTGAGATACCCGGAAATTCACACCTCAAAAAATATAAATTTATGGGCCCAGCACGAAACTGCCATCTCTCAGGATAAGAAATTTTTAGGATCCACTACTGGATTGACGGAGCGAACTATCGGGACTGTGTGTGTAAAATTCGCTCCCCAATAACCCCGAAGGGATTATTTGGATTACTACGCCACAATCCGGATCCTGTCCTCACTTTAAAAGGATCCAATCTCCAGTGCGTTGATAGCGTCAGGTTTCTAGGACTCATATTCGACAAACAACTTACGTGGCGCCCACACCTCCAAGCCTTAGCTGCGAGTTGTCGCAGGACAATCAACATGCTTAAGTGCTTGGCTGGTGCATCGTGGGGTGCGGGCCGGGAGTCGTTGCTTCGCCTGTATCAATCGCTAGTTCTGACTAGGATTGATTACGGCAGCATTGCTTACTCCTCCGCCCGGGCGTCTGCGCTTCTACTCCTAGATCCTGTTCACCACTACTGGCTACGGGAGCATTTCGAACGAGCCCTTCTATGAGCCTCTGCGTAGAGTCGGGCCTTCCTCCGCTGCGACTGAGACGTGAGCGTCTCTTGCTCAATTATGCAGCGGGGGTATATGCAACACCTACACATATAAACTACCCGACTCTGTTCAGATACCGTTTACAGGGGCTCTACGGTCGACGTCCCACCATAAGTCGACCAGTGGCCGTTCGAACGCAGGAGTTATTAGAGAGTCTGCACTTACAGTTCGCCAAGGTACTTCCCAAACGTCCTATGGAAGTAGCTCCTTGGCTGATCCCTAAAGTAAGGTGTCGTTTCGACCTGACTGGTCTCAACAAGGAGGAGACCAGTTCATTCGAATACCGATCCCGCTTCTACGAGATCATTAGCGAACTTGACTCTCTCTGCATATACACAGATGGTTCCAAAACAGCTACGGGTGTGGGAAGTGCCATCGTCATTCGTGACGATCCTTACGCTTGGTCACTTCCTCCCCAGGCCACTGTGTATACTGCGGAATTATTTGCTATTCTGCAAGCCCTGCGATTCTGTCAAACATCCGAAGACAGCGCATTCCTCATTTGTTCCGACTCGTTGAGCGCGTTGCAAGCGATCTGCCACTCTCATACCATCGATCCACTGGTGCAGAACATCCTGACGTATCTCTACATGCTCCGCCAGAAGTCTATCACCTTCTTCTGGATACCCGGACATGTTGGGATACCTGGCAATGAACTCGCCGACCAGGCAGCACGTCATGCAGCCGAAGTCGGTGAGCCACAGGACATTGCCATTCGCCCAGAGGATCTGAGAGTGAGCATACGTTCCGCGATTGATCATAAATGGCAACGTGAGTGGAACAACCTCACGGCAAAGCTCAGACAGGTGAAACCTGAGGTCCGAAGAACTCCGGCACCTGTAAATCTGAACCGGCGAGAGAGTGTGGCCCTGATACGTTTACGCTTGGGCCACACGGCGTTAACACATCGTCATCTTCTCGCCGGTGAGGATCAGCCAAGGTGCGCCGCCTGCGGGACGGCGCTGACCGTGAGACATATAGTTGAGGAATGTGTAACCTTTGAGACATTGCGCCAGAGGTTGCAGCTCCCAAATAATGTAGTCGACGCATTAAGTTATGATGCTGTCTCTGAAAGAAGGATGATTGAATTTCTCACAAATTCGAACCTTCTTCAGAGACTGTAGGGGCTTAACATCTCAGTTTTTGTTCAAGTCGTCTCTTGATTCTCCCCCGATAGTAAATTTTATTTCAGTCTATTTTAAATTTTGTGTTCAAAAAGTTTTTTGTGATGTCCTAATTCATTTATTTATTAACCATACCCTGTTCCAGCTGGTCTGGCAGGGTACTTTTAGTCTCTCGTTATGCCACTAAGGGCCTTTTACACCCTTAGTGGTACTGTTGTTATTTATACGTGTTGTTTTGTTGTTGTTATTTCTTTTTAACGATGTACCACTGAGGGCTCTTTACACCCGAGGTGGTACATCATTTGTTTTCTTTTTCTGTGATATTTTGTTATGCCGCTGTAGGCCGGTTGTTATGGCTCTACAGCGGTATTGTTTTAACCCCCTATTGCGTCACTGGTGGGCCTGTGGCTCCCCAGTGACGTAATAAGAATTATCTGTGATCTTTTATTGTGATAATTGCTGTGATATTTGTGTGTTTCTAGTCAGGTTTCTCCACTCCAAGGCCCTTCACACCTCGGAGGGAGTCCCAGCGATGGTTTCAGGCCTTGGTGACCGGACGCTCTGTCTAGTACTTATCGTACCATCACCAAGGACTGTCCGCTCTTTTTAAGCCCTGGGATGGCAGGGCTCATCGTTGGTTTTTATTTGTGTATGTTTGTCCCTTGTCTATTGCATTTATGTGTTCCTGTCTGTTTTGTGTATGTTTTTATCTTTATCGTCTATGGCGGCGCATGCCCTTGGTAGGCGATGCCGCCGGACACTGCTGACCGCGCCATCCACCGGCAGCGGTGTTCCAATTTATATAAAAAAAAAAAATAATAATAATAATAATGGTGGTGAGGACACCTATAGCAGCTGCCCTTGGCACCCGTGAGGGTTATTTATCCCCCATTGGTGTCAAGGAGGCTAAGGGTGCCAGGGGTAGTTTATGCGCAATATAGAAATCTTCGGATTCCATTAGCCTCTGACTACCCAAGATCGGCAGCATTCCTTCTCGAGGTACCACTGTTTTCACAAAAGATGCCGGATCAAAATTTTCGACGAGGACGAACGTCGTATGACCGACAGAGATATCCACCGTATGAGAGAAACACCACCGTCTGATTGAACAATAGCTTCTCGCCCGGATGTCTGTCAACAGTTCGTGTGCGGTTAGTATCCGTATGTGTGTGATTTTTAAAGTCGTGAGTCATGTTCCGCCCAGTCGATTGGTGATATTTTTATGCTGTGATTTGTGGTAGTCTGATCTGTGATAGATTTCGTCCTGTGATATTATTGTTTTTACTCTTTATAGTGTACACTGGTTTGTGCACACTAGTGTTACACATCTGTGATATTTATTTACTGTGATACTTCTCGATCTTTGTCTTTGTTATTTCGACGGGTAGGAATGTGGTACTCGACGCACTCTTTCGCTGTATGAGTCGACGTCTAACCGAACAGCTTGAGCGAGCTCGCCCAGTAAGTAGACGTCGTCGTCCCTCATATGGATGCGGTTCTGGGCGTCGATGTGGCCGCTTCCACCCCGTCGGAATGGTGAAGACAGTCTTGGTCAGACTTTGTCTGTGATACTCTGTGGCATTGTCTTGTTCCCTGTAGCCCCGATTCGAACGAACGTCGCTGAGTCAAGTACCGGTCTCCCGTGTAAGTTGAACCCCGACGTCTGACTGAAAGGTTGTAAGTTACTCACTTAGTAAGCAGACGTCACTTGTTCCTTACACGTATGAGTTCCTATGAGTTGACGAAGCCGTTTCGGAATTTTCGGAGTTATGGAGACCAGGATCGTGTCACAGAGCAATTAATTCGACTGGAACTTATGTGATATTGGTGTTTTATTTTTTAATCAAAGTTTGCGTTGTTTGTTTTTAATCGCCTTGTGCTTGTTTTAACTTTTTTATCTTTTGTTATGCCACCAGAGAGCTCTTTACACCCCTGGCGGTATTTTTTTAATTCTTCTTGTTTCGTGTCGTCTTTTTTTGCATTGATTGTTTGTGAAATTGCTCCGCACCACTGAGTTTTGTGTCTGTACCAGTGGTGTGAAGAACGTAATTTTGCCCATTTGAGGACAGGACACTACATCTTATCGCCAAGTGCGTCATGTCCTGCCTTAACCGAGCGTTTCACTAGACCCTGGGATGGCAGGGTCTGCCCGTTATTTTGTTTTAATTTATGTGTTTGTCCGTTGTCTAGTGCATTTATGTGTCCCTGTCTTTACGTGTTGTTTTTATTTTTATTGTTTATGGCGGCGCCTGCCCTTGGTAGGCGATGCCGCCGGGTGCTGCTGTTCGCGCCATCCACCGGCAGCAGTACCCCAATTTTAATTAAAAAAAAATAAAAAAAAAAAAAATAATATTAATAATAATAATAAACGCCCTGTGGGTGGGGGCTTCACTTGGCAGAATTTGCCCACAGTAAGTCTTGCTTGTCGTAAAAGGCGACTAAAAGGACAACCCATTAGGATGGAGAGTAATAGGAAAAAAAAGCCTCGGAAAAATGCCGCTGCCGGTGGAGCGACCGGGCGCATCAGGGTCACCACTGAATGTGACAGTTTAGATCGCGGTGACGACAGGCTGGGTTCTAGGCAGCCACCTGTCAGCTGTAATAACACCTCCAGCCAAAATACTACTGCCCTACTTACAGAGCCACCAACACCTTTGGCTCAGCCGACTTTAAGTGTTTCCTCGGAGCACCCTTTGGGGACCACTAAAGCTGGTAAGAAGCGTGTGCGTATGCAATGGACAGATGAACTGAATGAATTCATCGTACGCACATACTTCCAAGTTACTAAACTTGAAACGGACAAAACTGGTTACCGTACGAAATTACATCAAGAGTTCGCGCGCACCTATCCTCACCTAAATCGCGTCACTGAACAGAGACTGGCAGACCAAAAACGTGTCATTTTCACCAATAACCTTACACCTTCTTCCCTCATAAACACTATTAAAACAAGTCGCGCATCAATTTGCTCAAAATGAAGAAAGTCAGGCCGACGTCGGCCCACCAGAAATGGGGAGCCCCACACAAAACGACACTCAACAACTTGTCGAGAATGAGCCTAACCACCATGAAACAGCAGTAAATGACACCCTACTGCAAAAGATCGAACTGGAATTTAACACAGCGCTTACTGAATTCGACGGGACGGACCCCACACATCGGTACTTGTTACCTAAACAACACACCTCACGTAGATTGGCTGAGATCGTTGAGATATTAAATAACATAATACTGCCTCAACACTTGCAAACTTGTGACAATTTTATCGAGTTACACACAGCTATCTACTGTGGAGCCGTTGCAGCAATACGTTGTAACGGGTCCGATGTAACACCACCTGTAGCGCACAACTCGAAGGAACACAAAACCCTTGCCTGGGAAACACGATTGAATAAACGCATCAGCACCATCCGATGCAACCTCGGCAGGATCACCCAATACCAACAGGGTACGAGGTCCAAACGGCTCAACAAATATATGCACGACATATTACACAAACACACAGTACACACACAATACGAGGAACCCAATAAAACACTCACAGAGATCAGAGATACGCTTCACCAAAAATTAACAGCACTAGCGAAGCGCTTACAAAGATATAAGACCAGTACTGAACGCAGACGACAAGACCAAGCGTTCAGCAGAAACGAGAGACGGTTTTATCAGTCTCTAACGAACAGGGTAACTGACAGTAACGGTCTACCGGAGAAGAACGCACTCCATAGTTTCTGGGTGAATATATGGTCCAACACCATTGACCATAATGACAAAGCCAGCTGGATCGATACAGAGTGCAGGAATAACGAACATCTTCCGGAGATGCCCTATACGGACATTACTACAGAGGACGTCTCCAGAGCTTTACAGAGATCGCATAACTGGAAGGCCCCTAGCATCGATAACATACAAAATTACTGGCTCAAACACTTTACATCAACACACAAGTACCTCGCTGAAAAATTCACACTATTTATAAGAACACCAAACCTGACACCGAAGTTCCTAACGCAGGGTATCACATACATGAAATCTAAAAGCAGTGATACAAAAAATCTTGCGAATTATAGGCCTATCACCTGCTTGCCTACAGTGTATAAGATTTTGACGTCCTGTCTGGCAGAAAAGATCAATGAGCATTGTCAGATTAACACCATACTGACAGAAGAACAAAAGGGATGTCGAAAGAGGTCACAAGGCTGCAAAGAGCAGCTTCTGATTGACTCCGTAGTACTGGAACAAGCGAAAGGGAGACAACGTAACCTGTACACAGCGTTTATTGATTACAAAAAGGCATTTGATTCGGTCCCGCACTCCTGGTTACGGAGAGTATTGGAGCTGTACAAAATACACCCAAGTATCGTGAACTTTCTTGGAACGATCATGTCCGATTGGCGAACGACCTTACATTTGAGTATTGGTAATGAAAAAACAGCAAGCGACCTTATTCAAGTAAGACGCGGCATATTCCAAGGCGACTCATTGAATCCATTATGGTTTTGTCTCGCAATGAATCCGCTTTCTCGCCTGTTAAATGAAACCAAATACGGTTACAATGTAGGTACGCAAACGAATTCGCGCCATACCATCTCACATCTGATGTATATGGATGATATTAAGATCTATGCAGCTACTAAACATCAATTACAGCAGCTGCTGGGACTTTCCAACGAGGTTTCGCGAGACCTCTGTATGGAGTTCGGAATCGATAAATGTCGGACACAATGTCGTTCTGGAGGAAAACGAGATGCGGTCGCATTCGAACTCGAACCAGAGTCTGTTATGCAGCCCATGGACGAGGGAGAGTCGTACCGGTATCTCGGATTCAATCAGGACGAACGTATAGATCACAGCGCTGTAAAACAACACCTGATGCAGCAATACCTAACGCGTGTACGGAGATTACTGAACACCCACCTTGATGGAAAAAAAACCATCAATGCAATTAACACCTACGCAGTTCCGGTGCTAACGTACTCATTTGGGGTAATCAAATGGACGCCTACGGACTTGACAAACATCGAGATCAAGACCCGCGTCCTTATGACCAAATACCGAATTCATCATCCCAAAGCAGCGATAGAACGATTGACGCTGCCAAGAGCCGAAGGGGGTCGGGGTCTTATAGACATAAGGAACACGCATAATAAACAGGTTCATAACTTGCGAGAATACTTTTACACCAAAACACACACATCACACTTACACAATGCAATAATCCAAGCCGACAAGGCATACACACCATTAAACCTCTCACACACAGAAATGCCAGATAGTATTTGCCCCTTGGTCACGAAGGAGGACAAAATCCAGTAATGGATCCGCAAGCCTCTACATGGAAGACATCCACATGATCTTAACCAGAGTAACGTCGACAAAGCAGCGTCGCACGCCTGGTTGAGTCAAGGCAGTCTTTTCCCGGAGACTGAAGGATTCATGCTAGCTATACAAGATCAAGTAATTCATACAAAGAATTACTCAAAATACATACTTCGTGACTCGTCAATAACATCTGACTCATGCCGGAGATGCCATTCCAAACCTGAAACGATCCAACACATCACAGCTGCCTGTACTCAGCTCGCTCAGTCCGAATATAAACACCGTCACGACCAGGTTGGCAAAATTATATACCAGAAACTAGCGGTTAAGCACCACCTTATAACCGATAAAACCCCTTACTACAAGCTCACACCAAAAGTAGTAGCGGAGAATGACTCCTGTAGACTTTAGTGGGATCGGTCAATTATTACAGATAAGACCATAAATCATAATCGACCAGATATCACCTTCGTAATGAAGCAAACTAAGACCACCTATCTGATCGACATTGCGGTTCCGAATACACATAACTTACAAAAAACACACGCAGTTAAATTGGAGAAATACACTGACCTCGCAGCCGAAATAAAACAACAATGGCGAATGGAACATGTCCACATTGTTCCAGTAGTACTCAGTGCCACCGGGGTCATTCCACACACACTACACAATGAGCCTCTTGGGTCTGCCAAAGTACACATATGTCACTATGCAAAAGGCAGTGATCATAAACACATGTCGTATAGTACGGAAGTTCCTCAGTAATACGAATCCGACTGCGATATGTGAAAGCACAAGATCTGCTTGTACTCCATCTGAGCCATCTACAGTGAGTGAACAACACACTGACACTCATCTTACAGACAGACAACACCCATACATAAACACACAATACGCTAACACTGAAACACAAACACCTAACACACATACAGATCCAGATTCGTCTGATGGAGAGGGAGGATCGACCAACTGCCGCACTGTCACTGTTACCGCTCTGGTGCACAATCCTCCCCAACTCAATAACACACAAGGTCCGTCAACCTCTGTACCATCTAAACGCGCAATGCCAGGAACACCCGATCTTAATGAGCAATTTGGTGAACCAGAACACATTTACACCAAGAAACGAAAAATAGAACGACACATCCACACACATACACGAACACACACACAAACACAAACAGTCCTTTCCCTTCCCTCTGTCCCTAATCCTACCTATTCTCTGAGGACACGAAAACGAACTAGGCATTCACAGCCGTCTGTCATTGAGCCAACATCTACGCTCCCACAAAAGTCTCATCGTACGAACCAGTATACACCAAAATAGACGCATAACACTTCGTTTCAAGCAACAACAACAACAATATAAGGAGTGATGTGACAAACCCGTCCGTGAATGTACTACGGTACTTTTACGGATTGGTTTGGCACATTACCCTTCCACAGAGCCTAATACCTTGCATAATGCCGGTATAGGTGAATGTTACCCAGTACTGTCCTACTGAGTAGTGAGCGCCAGGTTAGCGTAAAAGTCTATAATAATAATAATAATAATAATAATAATAATAATAATAATAATAATAATAATAATAATAATAATAATAATAAATCCAGATTCATCTGATGGAGAGGGAGGATCGACCAACTGCCGCACCATCACTGTTACCACTCTCTGGTGCACAATCCTCCCCAACTCAATAACACACAAAGTCCGTCAACCTCTGTATCGTCTAAACGCGCAATTCCAGGAACACCCGATCTCAATGAGCATTTTGATGAACCAGAACACATTTACACCAAGAAACGTAAAATAGAACGACACATCCACATACATACACGAACACACACACAAACACAAACAGTCCTTTCCCTTCCCTCTGTCCCTAATCCTACCTATTCTCTGACGACACGAAAACGAACTAGGCATTCACAGCCGTCTGTCATTGAGCCAACATCTACGCTCCCACAAAGGTCTCGTCGTACGAACCAGTATACACCAAAATAGACGCATAACACCTCGTTTCAAGCAACAACAACAACAATATAAGGAGTGATGTGACAAACCCGTCCGTGAATGTACTACGGTACTTTTACGGATTGGTTTGGCACATTACCCTTCCACAGAGCCTAATACCTTGCATAATGCCGGTATAGGTGAATGTTACCCAGTACTGTCCTACTGAGTAGTGAGCGCCAGGTTGGCGTAAAAGTCATAATAATAATAATAATAATAATAATAATAATAACGCCCTGTGGGTGAGGGCTTCACTTTGCAGAATTTGCCCACAGTAAGTCCTGCTTGTCGTAAAAGGCGACTAAAAGGACAACCCATTAGGATGGAGAGTAACAGAAAAAAAAAGCCTCGGAAAAATGCCGCTGCCGGTGGAGCGACCGGGCGCATCAGGGTCACCACTGAATGTGACAGTTTAGATCGCGGTGACGACAGGCTGGGTTCTAGGCAGCCACCTGTCAGCTGTAATAACACCTTCAGCCAAAATACTACTGCCCTACTTACAGAGCCACCAACACCTTTGGCTCAGCCGACTTTAAGTGTTTCCTCGGAGCACCCTTTGGGGACCACTAAAGCTGGTAAGAAGCGTGTGCGTATGCAATGGACAGATGAACTGAATGAATTCATCGTACGCACATACTTCCAAGTTACTAAACTTGAAACGGACAAAACTGGTTACCGTACGAAATTACATCAAGAGTTCGCGCGCACCTATCCTCACCTAAATCGCGTCACTGAACAGAGACTGGCAGACCAAAAGCGTGTCATTTTCACGAATAACCTTATACCTTCTTCCCTCATAAACACTATTAAAACACAAGTCGCACATCAATTTGCTCAAAATGAAGAAAGTCAGGCCGACGAGGGCCCACCAGAAATGGGGAGCCCCACACAAAACGACACTCAACAACTTGTCGAGAATGAGCCTAACTACCATGAAACAGCAGTAAATGACACCCTACTGCAAGAGATCGAACTGGAATTTAACACAGCGCTTACTGAATTCGAAGGGACGGACCCCACACATCGGTACTTGTTGCCTAAACAACACACCTCACGTAGATTGGCTGAGATCGTTGAGATATTAAATAACATAATACTGCCTCAACACTTGCAAACTTGTGACAATTTTATCGAGTTACACACAGCTATCTATTGTGGAGCCGTTGCAGCTATACGTTGTAACGGGTCCGATGTAACACCACCTGTAGCGCACAACTCGAAGGAACACAAAACCCCTGCCTGGGAAACACGATTGAATAAACGCATCAGCACCATCCGATGCAACCTCGGCAGGATCACCCAATACCAACAGGGTACGAGGTCCAAACGGCTCAACAAACATATACACGACATATTACACAAACACACAGTACACACACAATACGAGGAACCCAATAAAACACTCACAGAGATCAGAGATACGCTTCACCAAAAATTAACAGCACTAGCGAAGCGCTTACGAAGATATAAGACCAGTACTGAACGCAGACGACAAAACCAACCGTTCAGCAGAAACGAGAGACGGTTTTATCAGTCTCTAACGAACAGGGTAACTGACAGTAATGGTCTACCGGAGAAGAACGCACTCCATAGTTTCTGGGCGAATATATGGTCCAACACCATTGACCATAATGACAAAGCCAGCTGGATCGATACAGAGTGCAGGAATAACGAACATCTTCCGGAGATGCCCTATACGGACATTACTACAGAGGACGTCTCCAGAGCTTTACAGAGATCGCATAACTGGAAGGCACCTGGCATCGATAACATACAAAACTACTGGCTCAAACACTTTACATCAACACACAAGTACCTCGCTGAACAATTCACACTATTTATAAGAACACCAAACCTGACACCGAAGTTCCTAACGCAGGGTATCACATACATGAAATCTAAAAACAGTGATACAAAAAATCCTGCGAATTATAGGCCTATCACCTGCTTGCCTACAGTGTATAAGATTTTGACGTCCTGTCTGGCAGAAAAGATCAATGAGCATTGTCAGATTAACACCATACTGACAGAAGAACAAAAGGGATGTCGAAAGAGGTCACAAGGCTGCAAAGAGCAGCTTCTGATTGACTCCGTAGTACTGGAACAAGCGAAAGGGAGACAACGTAACCTGTACACAGCGTTTATTGATTACAAAAAGGCATTTGATTCGGTCCCGCACTCCTGGTTACGGAGAGTATTGGAGCTGTACAAAATACACCCAAGTATCGTGAAATTTCTTGGAACAATCATGTCCGATTGGCGAACGACCTTACATTTGAGTATTGGTAATGAAAAAACAGCAAGCGACCTTATTCAAGTAAGACGCGGCATATTCCAAGGCGACTCATTGAGTCCATTATGGTTTTGTCTCGCAATGAATCCACTTTCTCGCCTGTTAAATGAAACCAAATACGGTTACAATGTAGGTACGCAAACGAATTCGCGCCATACCATCTCACATCTGATGTATATGGATGATATTAAGATCTATGCAGCTACTAAACATCAATTACAGCAGCTGCTGGGACTTTCCAAGGAGGTTTCGCGAGACCTCTGTATGGAGTTCGGGATCGATAAATGTCGAACACAATGTCGTTCTGGAGGAAAACGAGATGCGGTCGCATTCGAACTCGAACCAGAGTCTGTTATGCAACCCATGGACGAGGGAGAGTCGTACCGGTATCTCGGATTCAATCAGGACGAACGTATAGATCACAGCGCTGTAAAACAACACCTGATGCAGCAATACCTAACGCGCGTACGGAGATTACTGAACACCCACCTTGATGGAAAAAAAACCATCAATGCAATTAACACCTACGCAGTTCCGGTGCTAACGTACTCATTTGGGGTAATCAAATGGACGCCTACGGACTTGACAAACATCGAGATCAAGACCCGCGTCCTTATGACCAAATACCGAATTCATCATCCCAAAGCAGCGATAGAACGATTGACGCTGCCAAGAGCCGAAGGGGGTCGGGGTCTTATAGACATAAGGAACACGCATAATAAACAGGTTCATAACTTGCGAGAATACTTTTACACCAAAACACACACATCACACTTACACAATGCAATAATCCAAGCCGACAAGGCATACACACCATTAAACCTCTCACACACAGAAATGCCAGATAGTTTTTGCCGTTTGGTCACGAAGGAGGACAAAATTCAGCAATGGATTCGGAAGCCTTTACATGGGAGACATCCACATGATCTTAATCAGAGTAACGTCGACAAAGCAGCGTCGCACGCCTGGTTGAGTCAAGGAAGTCTTTTCCCGGAGACTGAAGGATTCATGCTAGCTATACAAGATCAAGTAATTCATACAAAGAATTACTCAAAATACATACTTCGTGACTCGTCAATAACATCTGACTCATGCCGGAGATGCCATTCCAAACCTGAAACGATCCAACACATCACAGCTGCCTGTACTCAGCTCGCTCAGTCCGAATACAAACACCGTCACGACCAGGTTGGCAAAATCATATACCAGAAACTAGCGGTTAAGCACCACCTTATAACCGATAAAACACCTTACTACAAGCTCACACCAAAAGTAGTAGCGGAGAATGACTCCTGTAGACTTTACTGGGATCGGTCGATTATTACAGATAAGACCATAAATCATAATCGACCAGATATCACCTTCGTAATGAAAAACACTAAGACAACCTATCTGATCGATATTGCGGTTCCAAATACACACAACTTACAAAAAACACACGCAGTTAAATTGGATAAATACACTGACTTCGCAGCCGAAATAAAACAACAATGGCGAATGGAACATGTCCACATCGTTCCAATAGTGCTCAGTGCCACCGGGGTCATTCCACACACACTACATAATAGTTTGAGCCTCTTGGGTCTCCCAAAATACACATATGTCACTATGCAAAAGGCAGTGATCATAAACACGTGTCGTATAGTACGGAAGTTCCTCAGTAATACGAATCCGACTGCGATATGTGAAAGCACAAGACCTGCTTCTACTCCATCTGAGCCATCTACAGTGAGCGAACAATACACTGACACTCATCCTACTGACACACAACACACATACATAAACACACAATACACTAACACTGAAAGACAAACACTTAACACACATACAGATCCAGATTCGTCTGATGGAGAGGGGGGATCGAACAACTGCCGCACTGTCACTGTTACCGCTCTGGTGCACAATCCTCCCCAATTCAATAACACACAAGGTCCGTCAACCTCTGTACCATCTAAACGCGCAGTTCCAGGAACACCCGATCTTAATGAGCAATTTGATGAACCAGAAAACATCTACACCAAGAAACGTAAAATAGAAAGACACATCCACACACATACACAAACACACACACAAACACAAACAGTCCTTTCCCTTCCCTCTGTCCCTACTCCTACCTACCATCTGAGGACACGAAAGCGAACTAGGCATTCACAGCCGTCTGTCATTGAGCCAACATCTACGCTCCCACAAAAGTCTCGTCGTACGAACCAGTGTACACCAAAATAGACGCATAACACCTCGTTTCAAGCAACAACAACAACAATATAAGGAGTGATGTGACAAACCCGTCCGTGAATGTACTACGGTACTTTTACGGATTGGTTTGGCACATTACCCTTCCACAGAGCCTAATACCTTGCATAATGCCGGTATAGGTGAATGTTACCCAGTACTGTCCTACTGAGTAGTGAGCGCCAGGTTGGCGTAAAAGTCTATAATAATAATAATAATAATAATGATTTTTCTGAATACTTCAGGTGCGTCTCTATGAAAATATGTTCTCATTTTTGTGAGAGTATTTTTAAAATAGAAAGAACTAACTATTAATGAAATTTTTTAACCAAAGCAGATAGTTTGATGTTCAAATAGTCATATTATTATCAAATTAATAGCCAAGTTCAAAATTACAAGCAAAAAAAACACATAAATAACATTAAAAAAGTCCCACTTCCCTGGCACGCATCTGTCATAAAATGACAGATAATTTTAAAATTCTTTTCTCTTTGCTGAACAACTAAAAACTAATTAAATTTTCGATTAAACAACAACTTATTCATAAGAGCACCGAAATAAATAATTTTAAGATGAAGTTTTAAGGAACAAAAAATAGCACTGTGTGAAGACGTCAATCTAAACTCAATTTTTAATATTTTTTACTCAACTTCAAGCTTAGTCACTATTGTTATCCGAAAGAATAATGATTATACTATAATTTAAGTAAGATATATGTTCACATTTACATTTAGTATTTTTAAATTAAGTTCATGAATCACATTTTTCGTTTCGTCCCTATTCACCCGCCTGTCCCGATTCATCCCACCCTACGGTAATTTTAAAACAGAAATGAAATACTTTTAACTTCTATATTCTTTTTTCTAATATAAGACTTTTCGTCTAGTTTTACTGCTAATGATGGGAGCGTTCCCTTGAAATGTATATGTTGCAGGTATATTGTCAAAACCGTTTTATTATAATAAATCAAATTATTAAAAAACCAAATATTGTCAACTAATATTGTCTCCTACAATACACCTAGTAAATTTTAGTATTATTATAATTTCGCTAGACGCATTTAGAGAAATTGTGAAGTGTAATGCTTTTTGACAATATAACTAAATCAGCTTACAGGAAAATATGTATAAGAAATTTTTATTCCGTTTAAAAGTTTCCGTGGGATGTGAATACTATAAATTAATAATGTCTTCACTACTAAGTCTATTTCGATAAAATTTTGTAGGGATACTTATATGACTTAGAATAATTAACAGGATAATTTATATCCTGGTTGAAGGTTCCTACGGGATATGAATACGAAACTAACTTTTTTCTTTAAATTACTTGTCTGTATTCTGTTTTATTGCGTCTAAATCCTACATAAATCTTCATGTGTCTAAAAAATATAAAATTAACCTGTTTCATTTTTCAGAAAATAAAGGACGAACCAGACCAATACGGGCGTTCGGATCATTACACACAAAAGTTATATTGGATACTTAACCTATATTCAAATTCAAATAGCTAGTAACTTCTGAACAATTAAAATTAAATAGATCTTGGTCAGTTTGTCACGTTTTTCTCTTACGTTAAGTATATAATATAATAATTACTTTATGGTTTTATAACTTTTGCGTGCAATGATCCGAACACCCTCACCGGTCTAGTCGATTTTTAAATATAAATTTTGAACAAATTGGTATAGTGGCAGGTCAACATAACGGATGAAGAATACTTCCTCTTTTTTAAATACATAAATTTTATGATTTTTGAAGTGAATCCTATTGTTCGATTATTTTTTCTCAATCCGTATGCCATAAATCAGATATTTTTATGTGATTTTAAAAGAAAATCCCGATGTCCTTTACAGTACAAGAATTTTAATTTGTATGTCGTGGGAAGACTCATCAAAGATACGAATTAGATTATATTAGTGTCTGAGCTTTGAACCCTATAGACTACCTCTTAATAAAAATTTTACTAGAACTAATAATAAAAAGCTGGAGATAAAAAATATTCTAAATTTGTCTTCTAATCTTTCGTGTGTCAGGTTTTCCCTTTAGAAAACCGGGATAAAACTATTGTACATATTAATTCACAATAAGGTGGTTCAGCCGCTTTGATATAATTACGATAAATTCCATGTTTCTACAAAACGATTTCTCGAAAAAAACAGAGCAGTAATTTAATATTATTTCTAAATTCTTTAGTTATTCAATAAACAATCTAAAGAAAATCAACATGAATAATTTATGAAATAGTAGCTCATTTCCCAAGGAACCTTCAATCTGTATAAAGATTATATTTATTAGTTTAAGGTATATGCCAATACTAAATTTGATTAAAATTGTTTCAGTAGTTTTGATATTATTTTCTATCGTAACAATAGGCGATAGGAACTTTCAAACAGGATACAGATTATTCCATTATTTATTAAAAATCATATCATATAAATACGCATCTAAATCAAATTTAACTGAAATTCGTTCAATAATTTTGAGGTGACTCAATAATTTATTCTGTTTCCCATTGGAACTCTTAACTGGGATAAAAATGTTTCTATCAGTTATTCCAAAGTGTATAAGTTTATGTACGAAATCAGACTAAAATCGCTTCAGTAGTTTTGACTTGACTGAATAATTTATTTTGTATCCCTCAGGAGCCTTTAATCGGGATAAAAATTTTCTTTCTGTTATTCCAAAGTATAAAAGTGTCCTTACTAAATTTAATTGAAATAAGTTTTGTAGTTTTACACTAATTAGTTTCATACTTTCATATTAATATCCCGCAGAAACCTTCACCCAACATATAAATTATCCTATCAGTTATTTTAAGCCATAAAATATTTCTACTAAATTTTGTTGAGATCGGTTTAAAAATTTTTGATACCAATTAATTTGTTATTTACTTCACAATTTCTCTAAATGAGTCTAGCGAAATTATAATAGCACTGAAATTTACTAGGTGTATTGTAAGAGACAACCTCAGTTAACAATATTTGGTTTTTTTATAATTTGACTAGCGTTATTATAATAAAACTGTTTTGACAATATAGCTGCAACATATACATCCAGTGTACAAAAATTCAATTGTGGTATAAAGAAGTGCTATTACACTTTTGCATATTAGGTCTTTTTTGTTTTAAATAATTAAATATAAGCAATGTAATCACCAAAGGAATTTGAGATACTTTTTTAATACAAATTGGGACATAATGCATCAGAGGCCATTAGAAATATTAATTGTGCATTTGAAGAAATTAAAATTAATGAAAAAGTTTGGTGGACAATGGAGGGAATTGGTAATTACAACTTTTTAAATATTGTTGAAACAGTTAATGCTTATATTGCCAACAGCTCGAAATAATTAATGATTGGCTCGAATTAATTAATAATTAGTAAATGTGGAAAATGAATAATAGTTATTGAGTAGGTCAGCTGCCAGTGAAATATTAACCATCACTGGACTCGAATGATAAATTGTAATAATAATTAAATTTAATAGATTTGAGCGTTACTTTATGGTATTCCATATTTGATATTGGTAAATAAAAACACTTTACTTCACAAAATACCACCTCTATTAGATATAAGAACTCTTATGACATGTTTCAGTCAATATGACCATTCTCAAACGTGTAATGATTATACACACAAGTAAAGGTCTTGAAGTGATAATTCCCGATTTTGATGAAACTTGGTAGGTGTGTAGAACACAAGAAAATAACAGACACGTATTTTTCTTTATCTGCCAAAAACGCCATTTAATGGGTGAAATCAACCCCCAAAGTTGGGGTAAAAATTTAATTTTGTCAAGTTACTCGAAAACTATAACAGATAGAAAAAAAGTTTAAATTGACACAACCCTTAATTTTTAAAGGTCTTCCTATTGATGTACTCAAATTCAGGGTCGGACCTACTGGAGGGGCCTTGACTATAAAATTGGGGGTAAAATTTGAAATAGGGTGAATATGGCTGGACCAATCAAAATATAGGTATCAAATATGAAAACTACATCAAAAATACTAGTTTACCTGTTTACCGTTTACCGTTAAAGTTAAAAGCTCAAATATTAATCTAAAATCTTACATGTGCACTCAATATTTTACTTATAATATCTTTAAAAATAACTTTTTAAATCGTTTTTATTTATTGCATTTATACCTACAATTAATATTTAAACAAAAATATTGGATAAAATTTTATTATAATGTTATTCGTGCAAAATTAAGGGCTCTATATAAGTTCCGGTAGCTCTAGTTAATATTGGAAACTGTTGAAATATTTTAAAAACAGAATCGGTAGAGGCAAAATTTAAATTGACGTAACATATAATTGTTTTAGAGCTTGAAAAAATATACAGGGATATTAACCTATTACCATATATGAATCCAGGGTCCTAGTTATTAGCGGGTTTTCTATTATCAGTGTCGAATTTAATTATTTTATAAACAGCATATATATAAATATTTTACACATATTATACAATTTCATATATACATAGTACCTAACAAATTTCATTTTACAGTATAATTTATTCTTTTTCAGCATTTCTATCCAGCATTTTTATTAACTAGTAAAATAGTATAAAACTGCGTCTCGCATTAGAGAGAGGTTGTGTTTGATTGATTACTGAATTGGAGTGGCACTCGAACAAGTGATCGGTGGCCTAGTTGGTAAGGCGCTTGGCTGGTAACCAAGAGATCCGGGTTCGAGTCCCAGCCGATCCAGTTTGGTAATTTTTCAAACACTATGTCAATTTTAATTAACATAATGAATTGGCCATTTGCCAAAGTATATCGAGTGTTTAAGTATCAGCCAAAGCTGGTCATTGAGTGAACATATGAATATTGGTGTATGTTTAAATACGGATAAAAATCCGCCATACACTAATAATGTTTCACAGGCACTCGATAACATTTGAAATTAAAAAAAGTATAAAACTGCGTCTCGCATTAGAGAGAGGTTGTGTTTGATTGATTACTGAATTGGAGTGGCACTCGAACAAGTGATCGGTGGCCTAGTTGGTAAGGCGCTTGGCTGGTAACCAAGAGATCCGGATTCGAGTCCCAGCCGATCCAGTTTGGTAATTTTTCAAACACTATGTCAATTTTAATTAACATAATGAATTGGCCATTTGCCAAAGTATATCGAGTGTTTAAGTATCAGCCAAAGCTGGTCATTGAGTGAATATATGAATATTGGTGTATGTTTAAATACGGATAAAAATCCGCCATACACTAATAATGTTTCACAGGCACTCGATAACATTTGAAATTAAAAAAAGTATAAAACTGCGTCTCGCATTAGAGAGAGGTTGTGTTTGATTGATTACTGAATTGGAGTGGCACTCGAACAAGTGATCGGTGGCCTAGTTGGTAAGGCGCTTGGCTGGTAACCAAGAGATCCGGGTTCGAGTCCCAGCCGATCCAGTTTGGTAATTTTTCAAACACTATGTCAATTTTAATTAAGTAAAATAGTACTCTAAAGGACATGTAATATTACACGATCACTATTAAAAATATAAAAGGCTTCATTCTAAAAGTATTACTCGCATATCTGTGAAATAATTATGATCCGAACGGAATTCACCAATGCTGGGAAATCAAAAGTACGTTGTGCTAAAAATTAGATGCAGTAAATATCTAATTTTTTTAATAACCTCCTACACTTCGATATTTTAAGCGCATGAAAACGTACAGCACATCGGCGATACGTACTTGCCAACAAAAGAAGAAACACATATTTTAAAGGAGCTACTCAACCCATTTCCTTTTGTTGTCAAGTAAATATCGTTAGTATCAGCGTAAGAGACATATTTTTTCAAATAATAGAAGTTGTACTGATTACTTATTTATCCCATTTGTTTTGCAACTGATGAAACTATATATATCGCAGTGCAAATTTTATCAAAAAATTTTACTGACGACCCGCTAATAACTACGATCCTGGATTCATATATGGCAATAGGTTATTTTTTTAAGCTCTAAAACAATTATATGCTACGTCAATTTAAATTTTGCCTCTACCGATAAAATATTTCAAAATATACTTAAAATATTTCAACAGTTTCCAATATTAACTAGAGCTACCGGAACTTATATAGAGCCCTTAATTTTGTACGAATAACATTATAATAAAATTTTATCCAATATTTTTGTTTAAATATTAATTGTAGGTATTTAAATGCAATAAATAAAAACGATTTAAAAAGTTATTTTTAAAGATATTATAAGTAAAATATTGAGTGCACATGTAAGATTTTAGATTAATATTTGAGCTTTTAACTTTAACGGTAAACGGTAAACAGGTAAACTAGTATTTTTGATGTAGTTTTCATATTTGATACCTATATTTTGGTTGGTCCAACCATATTCACCCTATTTCAAATTTTACCCCCAATTTTATAGTCAAGGCCCCTCCAGTAGGTCCGACCCTGAATTTGAGTACATCAATAGGAAGACCTTTAAAAATTAAGGGTTGTGTCAATTTAAACTTTTTTTCTATCTGTTATAGTTTTCGAGTAACTTGACAAAATTAAATTTTTACCCCAACTTTGGGGGTGGATTTCACCCATTAAATGGCGTTTTTGGCAGATAAAGAAAAATACGTGTCTGTTATTTTCTTGTGTTCTACACACCTACCAAGTTTCATCAAAATCGGGAATTATCACTTCAAGACCTTTACTTGTCAGATACAAGCCTATTTATTCTAAATCTTAACATACAAATTGTAGCAATGGATGATGGGAAATTAGTAAGGATAAAAGTAGTGGGCGGGCATCTACAAACTAAATTGTCAGGAGTGTGATAGTTTTTACATTGGTCAAACTGGCAGAAGTTTTGAAACCCGCAGAGCTGAACACTTCAGAGGCTACAGAAACAAGAAATCTGACTCCGCTTTTGCCAGACATTTAGTCGACATAGGGCACATACCGGAGAGAAACGTCAGAGTTTTACACGAAGCAAATAAAGGACCCAGACTAAAGATTTTAGAAGCAATAGAAATTTACTAACACAATTTTGAATTACTTTTAAATGATTATACCGATATTTATAATTCCAATTTATTTTCTGTTTTATAATTTTTGTACGCGACTGTATTTCCTACTCTATTGTTGTTCCGGATTTATAAAAGTTGGAGTAGTGTCTTCTACATGTCCTTATTTTCACTTCTTTAATTTGCCTTGTAAAACCCTGACTTACCAACCTAATACTTACTGAAAAACTAAGATTTGGTTGTTATTTAATTTAAAATTAATTTAAAAAAAAAAAAAAAAAAAAAAAACATGACAAGTTATGCAAACATGTACAAACTTTCATTCTCAATTAAAAGTTCAAATAATACGTTTCTCAACTATTTTCTACATAAAAAACACTTTTAGTGAGGTGCACATCATTAGTCGAATTTTCTCTGAAAAATTAGACTTATACAGTCTATACGATAAGAGCTGCGAGAGGCGAGACCAGGGGCGCTATCCGTTTTAGGACCCGTAGAACACGATTATGTAAAAAAAAAAGATGTCTGATATATATATATATATATATATATATATATATATATATATATATATATATATATATATATATATATATATATATATATATATATTTTCCCGCAACCTTTTAATATGTGTAGGGCCCCCCTATGGAAGTTAAGAGATGAAATTTGGTAAGTGGGGCTTATTCCGATGCACAACAATACTATCAAAGTGGGGTCAAATTTTGGGCAAATTTTTTTTCGGACCCGACCTTTAAGGGGGTGGTGGGGGGCGGAAAAGCAATAAAACTTTTCCAAACCGGTTTTAAATAATGTTTCGGTCAATTATCTACAACATATCCAAAATTCAGCTTCCTAGGATGATATGGTGAGAGTAGAGGGGGGAAAAACGATTTTCGCTGGATCTAACAGGCCCCCAGCCCCCCAGAATTAACGTAGAGGGTTGAAATTTGGTGTGTTGATAAAGTTCGTACCTAGGTTGTGCTTTTTGGAGGTTTTAATATTTTACCCCCACCCCCCTCATTTTTAAGCTACAATTTCATGCATTTTCGACGATTTCGAAGTTTGTACCACTCGCACAGGTCACCCGAATAAACCTAGAGGGCTGAAATTTTGTATTCGGATTGAGTTAGTATCAAGGGGGTGCCTTTTGGGGGTTTCGACTTTTAACCCCTACCCCCACCATTTTTATACCCAAAAGAACATGATTTTTCTTGTTTTTTAACAGTTTCGTTCGGGTCAAAATCTCCCCAAATAAACCTAGAGGGCTGAAATTTGGTGTACAGGTTAAGCTAATAGCCAGACACTGTTTTTTGGAGGTTTTAACTTTTAACCCTTACCCCCACGATTTTTACGCCAATATTTCCTTAATTTTTTTGCTTGTTTTCTAACATGTCTAGAGACTCCATAAGGAAACCTAGAGGGCTGAAATTTTGTACGTGTATTCAGTTAGTATCCAGCTAGTACCTTGTAGGGAGTCCGCATCACTTTTCCCCCCACTTCTCCCATTTTTACATCGGAATTGAATGCTATTGTTAAATGTGTTTTAAAAGCATTATGTTTATTCTAAATACAAGTAGGCGAATAGTAATTTTAAAAAATTTAAAAAAAAGTGAACTTACTTTTATGACAAATGAAATACATAGGTACATATTAAGTAATTTAAAAATGTTATTAAAGTCACTGTTTATTTATAAATTAGGAATTTTGGATTTTTAGTATTTATAAAATAGAAATTTTGGATTTTTTTGGAAAGAAAAAATATCTTTTAAAGGCCTTCCAGTTTACTATTTAAGGTCCTTTTTTAATTTTTAAAACTAAAACATAAAGGCAATTAGCGGATAATCATGGGCAGGAATGTCCTCGTACGAATTGTGTTGGCTTTTTTTCTGCTACCTGTTTTTGGCACAAAATTGAAATTTACTGAGATACAGCCCTTAAATACTTAAAACCTTTTTTTAAAGCCTCGATCAGCCGAACACTCATCACCAGTTTTGAAACCAACACAATGACAATTCGGTTGTCGACTTTCAATCACATTTCGCTTGTAGACATTCAATACCGAAGATGAAGGGGAAAATTCGACTACCGTGATGGGGCCCCGCTGCTCACGGCGTTTTTATAATAACATTGAATTTCTCAATTTAAAACGCAGTGGAATCAGGAAATTTGGTTCAACAAAACCGGTGAGTTTCCAGTTATTTTCCTTCTCGCATTGCTCTTTTGCTCAGATTTTTCATGAGTTTTGAACATTTGTTTATATATGTCACATCTCTCTAACTCACCTAAACTTGTTTTCCTTGTCTTTTGACTCCGCCCACTACTTTTATCCCTACTAATTTCCCAACACCCATTGCTACAATTTGTATGTTAAAATTTACAATAAATAGGCTTCTATCTGAATATAATCTTTACACGTTTGAGAATGGTCATATTGACCGACACAAGTCATAAGAGTTTTTATATCTAATGAAAGTGGTATTTTGTGAAGTAAAGTGTTTTTATTTACTTGTAGTCAAAAGTACACCAACTACACGTGTTTCATGACAAACAGCCCTTATTAATGTAATGGACATACCCATAAATAAATTGGTTTCTGCGTCTGAGACATAATATAATACTTTTACTCTACCGAAAATGGCATGCTTTGTATTTAAATATTATTATGTTCTACCAACTAAACTCTTTTCATAAAAATATATGTCACAGAGCACTAAAAGACTTATTATTGCACAAAAAATGACGGCTGTCGCTAACGCGTAAGTGCTAAAAAAAAATTTAATTAAACTAAAAAATTTAAAATATTTATCATAATAAAGAGATATAACGTTTTTAATTTCAAATATTATCGAGTGCTTGTGAGACATTACTACGTATGACAAACTTTTATTTGCATTTCAACACACGCAGTATTGATATTTTCACTTATCGTTCAGTTAAACTGAAACTTTAAGCACTCGACTGCCTTGGTTAACATGACCAAAAACCACATATGTAAATTAAAAATCACAAAGTGATTGAAACAATTATCCGGATCGGTCGGGAATCGAACCCAGGATCTCCTGGTAACTAGCCAGGCGTGCGAACCACTACACCAACGATCCTATATGCTCGACAGGCGTCCGAGCCGGACACCCATTCAATCACCTATGTGTATTAGTACTCTCTCTGATTCGAGAAACAGTTACAATTTTAATTTCAAATATTATCGAGTGCTTGTGAGACATTACTACGTATGACAAACTTTTGTTTGCATTACAACACACGCAGTATTGATATGTTCACTTATCGTTCAGTTAAACTGAAACTTTAAGAACTCGACTGCCTTGGTTAACATGACCAAAAACCACATATGTAAATTAAAAATCACAAAGTCATTGAAAAAATTATCCGGATCGGTTAGTGTGTCAGAGACTACATTGATCTTACGAGTGTCAGAAACTACATTGATCTTACGAAAAATTTTCCATTGTATTTAACTTATGTTCGATAAATCTGTTTCCACCCTGTATATTAAACTTAAATAAATCGGCTCAGTAATTTCGTCAAAAAAATTTTTTTCGAAAATTTTTGTCTTTTTGTTTATTCCAAAACTATTAGTCTCGGGGGTTGAAATTTGACAGGAATGTATTTGGGGCTAAAAGTATTGTTTCCTATAAAAACTATTAATTTTGCGTCAAGGGCCGTTTTCCCTATCTTACCCGGCTATGCCCTTTCATAATTCTAGTTCGAACCAGAATGGAATATCTATAGATTAAGACTAATTAAGAATTTTTAATTTCAGATGTCCCCAAAAGTCAAAATCACCCGAGCATGTGCTTTTTTTGAGCTAGCATAAGTCGTTGACCAGAACCATAACCATCGTCGTGATGTCTAACTTACAAGGAAACATATTCAATCGTATCACTCAAAAATTTCTGAAACTTTGCTGGATTGTAGATCTTATTAAAACTAATCAGGAGCCATTTTAAATTTCTAATAAGATCTGCTATCCAGATACAATTGGATATTATATTTCCTTGTAAGTTAGACATTACGACGCTGGTCATGATGCCTGTCAACGACTTATGCTAAAAAAAAATTTTAAGCCTTACAAAAAGACCGTTACTCGGAGGGTTCAGGAGCTCTCGTCTAATAATTTTCTTACTTAATATTATCTAATACAATTTTTAAATTATAACAAACCGTACTGCTAATGATTTATTACTATTGAAAAAAAGATGACTCTTATAATACATTTACTTCATTCAATAAATATCACTGTTCATTTCTGGTAAACGTAAACAAAACAAGATAAATATACGATCTTTTGAAATCGAAAATATGGTTTACTTTAGGAATAAAATTTATTCATTATGAAAAATATTTCATTCACTTTCATATCCATTCAAAAATATTTCACTTTACGACTTGTTTACGTAAGCATACGTACTACTATGGGAGGAACTTCTGAGATCAAATTTGTCTATAAGGTCTGCAAGCACATAAGATCCAGACATGCAGTCGTTTTCCTTACTCATGTGTTCTCTACTTTTTTTTAGCATAAAATGTAATGTAAGTATTTAATACTTCTGTCGCAGCATTCTACTTAACATAGCAAATTTCAGTTTATAAAAATTAGTTTTTCTCGGAAACCAGTTTACATAAAATAATGCCAAAGCTAGCTGTAAAATAAGTATTAAGAAATTTCTATTATCCTCTAATTCGAGTAAATGTTACAGTTCTGATCCCGTCGGTGATGGTTAATCGAAGTTCTCCTGTGCATGTAAAGTGTACATATAAAATTTCATGAAGCTATGAGAGTTTCGAGATTTTTTCGCTACTTTCGGTTCCAACCGCTGATCGTCTTTGACCGACCTATTTACGGTTTTGAGTCACTAATATCACTTGTAAACCGTCTTCAAAGTTACCACATCATCGCCATACACTGATTTTTACATTTCATGGCCTTCCTTGGCACCTAAGTGCAACATAAAATTTTGTCAGTACTTTATTTTATATCCACGATACGCAACAGAGACGGTAAACACGACCTCACTCTTTTCGTTCTGGAAATCGCCCTGTAATCCATAATTTGTTCTAACGTGGCACCGATTGTCTCAACGAATTAAGCAATTGGATTTATTATTTCACTTTTATATAACGTCAGCAGTTGCTGCTATAAAAATTGGTTCACCGTATTTTTTTATCTTACCTCGTGCATACATATATATATATATATATATATATATATATATATATATATATATATATATATATATATATATATATATATATATATATATATATATCTATATAAATTTTGGTGAATATAATTTTCGGATTCAAGGGACATCAAATCGAATTTCTGTTATGGTCTCAGGCTTAAGTCGCGTTGTAAGAGTGGACGTAACAGCTAAATTTTCAATCTGAAAATTCGCTAGAGCAATAAAAACGTAAATAAAAAAGTCAAAAAATTCAATTGTGTGAAAAGCGAACTTAAACGAAACAAGATAAAATGAAATGAAAAAAAAAAGAAAAATTAATAGAAAAGTAAAGCAGAAGGGGCATGAATATTGTACGAAATTAAACGGAAATATTTGACGCGTCCGATGGCTTTTCTTTTTTGTTCAATTTTTTTTTTTGTTATTATTATCTTATTCCTATCATTTAGATTTAGTTCATTTCTTACAGAACTGGGTTTACTGAATTTTTCAGTTTATAATTTATTTTTTCTATGATGAATCATAAAAAATTTCGAATGCTATTGCTTTCGAAATATTTTATTTCGAAAGCTATGAAAAACTTTAGTTACTTAAAAACCCTGCTTTGGTACATACTGACTGAATGGTTGCCTAATCTGACGACTATTATCACCACTTCAGCTAATAAAAATTTTAACTATCAAAAAAAAGAAAAAACGGAAATTAAAATCATTAGTGTAACAAACTGCATACATACAGTTAGTATTGTAGAAAATAATGACTTGTATTTTAGAGTTTACATTTCATTTAAACTGAATAAAATAAATCGCTTTAAAATGGATTTTTAGAACAAAAAAAAGCAAAAAATAAATGACGACATTTTAAATACTTTAATAAAAAGAATTTTCAAAATGATAATTCATTTTCAAATTCAACAAATTTGTTCGTATTCCATTCTTTTTATTTAGGTTTGTAAAACGATGTATGTATGCACTTATGTATATATGGTATATGTGAGCAAAAGCCTGATAATATTTTCACAATGATGTGAAAATAAAAACGTATTATAGGTACAGCATATTTTTTTAAACAGTATGTTGATGTTCGTACACTACATAAACAATGTATTATTAAAGATAACTCATAAATTTGAATACTAATACACCAAACTGCTTACAGAAAATCATCCTTAATAACTTCTTTAATGAAGGAGTAAGAGTAAAACGAAAATGGGCACCAGGAAAAACTTTAATAAGAACCAGAGCTTCATTGTCAAATATGTAAGAAACTATAATAAGGTAAAATGATCGCAGCTTTCTCGTAACTATAAAGCTTTTATACAATTTTTAAAGCAGTTTTGAGACTAAAGTGCATTTTAAATTTCGTGTCGTAATCTCTTCTAATCAGTTGTATATAACTATGAAAATTACGATAAAACTAACTGCGCAGTTTTTTTTAAATTTTAGATCAATCCGTAGAAAATATGAAAACAACAGACATCATTTGATGTTTCAGACTGTCGAATAATTATAAAAAAATTAAAATTAAAAGCTTCCATTTTTAATAGTTAAAGCTTTTTGTTTTCATAATAACAAGAAAATAAGGAGTCCATTCAACTATATGAATAGTAAGTTAGCTTTCACATAGCAGGTAACTTGACACCTAAGTCCATTTAAAAATTTACCATTCCATTTTCTGTTTACTGTAATTATAAAAAAAAATAACAGATCAAAGGAGTAGTAAGTGCACGTAACTAATTGCTTACCTCAATTAGTAAATAAATTTGTCTATGGAAATAATTTACTATATGATACTATAAATGACAAGCAAACATCTAAAGGTAAACTGCATTTTCAATAAATTTTATTATAGTTTTTATTTATTTTTCTTCTAAGTTTGTTCAACACTTTTTAGTTGAAAAAATAATTTACTCGTAAGTTAATTTTGTGGCAATGATTGCTTAAGGATCCTCGGTTTTCAATCTCGAGTTCTCAAACTGCATCTGTGGCTACAAAAGTAACACAGTCCTTAATAAACAGCATACTATTACGTTTGCGCATGCATAGTAACTATTACTACTTTGATTGTGTTAAAAGTTGTGAAGGACCATATATGGACTAAAACCCAAAATCTCTAAAAATTTGAGTGAAATAGGACTAATAGTAAGTTCAATATCGACATATTATGAGATTTCATGGTAGCACCCTGGCTACCGTTACTCTAACTATGATGAAATTCCCCGACAAACCATCTAGGGGTCAAATGAGAACAATTACTAAAAATTTCATCAAAAACGGTCGAAAAGTTCCGAAGTTATGTCACTTGGTGGAATGTTCAAACATACAGATGCACTGACAAACAGGCACCAAATAAAAGTGGTTCAAAAAGCCCTTAAAATTTAAAATAGTGGTGAAAATTTTCATTTTAGAGGAAAAAATGTTCATATTTCGAAGGTGATCACAGTGCTTAGTAGTCTCGGAAGCAAAATATATTAATAGTAATCCTAGATTATGCAAAATACTGCTTAATTTTATTATTTGATGAAGTTTTCTTCTTGGGTGCAGAATAACTTTAGTATTAACGTTTGACCAATACGCAAAGCAATCAGGATTACAGAAAATATTCTGGCTGGTCAAACGTTAACACTAAAATATTATTATTTACTAGGGACATAATTCATGTTATTTCATTAATGTGATTAATTAAAATAATCACATTGTACATGACGAATTTCACAAGTCCATACGATATTTATTATGTTTGTTCTAGGGGCTATGTCCGCATCGTATCAATATGCACATTATTTTTTTTAATTCGCACATAAATTTACTGAGATTACTTTTTACAAATGAATATTATTGTGAATGGATTATTTTAATTACTCTAGCTATCGTTTTAATTTTCGGTAAATGAGTTAGAATTACTGAGAACATAATAACTATACATTTATTCCAGCGTATACATTACCGTTCAAAAGTATTTACAACTAACATTCATAATTTTATTGTGACTCGATTAGGAGACGTCCAGATAGATTGTACGAGTATGTCCGTTACCAACTTCAATAGGATCATATCTACAAGTAGAACATCATACAAGAATCTACAATATCAAGGTCGACTTCTTATAACTAGCATAAGTTTTAATTTTCTTCCTTTTTTGATACGTAAGTATAAATTATGTATAAAAGGCTGCAAAATTAATGAATATAAATAGTAAAATAAAAATAAATAAATTACATAAACACAAGTTAACTATACCCATTAAAACTTTGACTTGATCAACTTATTGATTTTAATTTTTTTCACGATTTTACAATCTATTATATAAAACGCAAATCTACTCACTCATTCACTCACCTATCAAGAAATCTCCAGGACTATACATAATACATACAAATGTAAAATTTGGTATGTAGGTCACTGTTGGGTCGTAGGCGCTCACTTCGAAAAGGTTTTGCAAAATTTTTAATCTAACCGTAGAAATTTACGAAAAACCGCAAAATATCAATTTTTTATTGCTGTTTATAGCTACCTATGAAATTTATAAAAAAATCATTTAAACTTTATTAGCTGCTAAGCGTTTGCCAAAAATAATTTTGGATTTTTTCGTCACCTATTGTTACACGAGAGGTTTGTATTTTTTCGAATGGGTTTGTCTAACGAAAATTTCTTGCTTAACAATTTAACGAGAAGAACTGTCAACTAACAAAAATTCGACAGCGAAGCTGAAGCGCTTTTGGGTTGAAAGTTCTATTCTAAAAGCAACTTAAGTTTTAGGCAAGAAACTTGAGTTGTATAAAACACAAATTTATTCCGAAAAAATATAAAACTCAAGTTTAATATACGGTAAGACAATTTAACGAATAAAATACAGCAAGGATTCTTTTTATAATACATTCTAATCAGACAAAACTGCAAATATATTTCTATCCCTTATGCAATAAAAAAAATTAAATTTAAAAAAAAATTTAATTATGAATTGAATTTTTATTTATTTTTAATATTTAGAGATATTTAGTGGTATTTACGTTTTATTGATTCGTAATGGTAATCGTATTTGGGGTTGTATTATTTCCAAAACTCGGGTTTGATTCGGAATTCGATCAGCAGAGTACCTCCAGGTATTGCGGAGATAAGAGAGTGTGTGGCAGGGAAACGTTTTGGTCGCGGATCGTTTTCCCAAATACCACAAAGATCCCCAAATAATCTGAAATTTTCCTTTCGAGACAAATCTGAAGGATACTAAATCAGAAATACGGAAATTTCCAAAATACGAATTTATTACAATTTAAAGATGACTCAAAACAAAATTTCGTTACAATATTTAAAGAAATCTCTAAAAATTTTGACAATGGATCTTTTACAAATTTTGAGGAGTTAAATAAATATTTCTTTTACAATTTGAATGACGTATGTACATATCAATTATATATGAATTTTACACAATATATTTTAGAATTGAATTTCCATCTTAGTTATTTCGTGTGGCTATACTTTTCAGTAGGCAGTGCACAATTTTTGAAAATATTATATTGCGCATGCAATTTTGAAAAATATAACTGCACTGATTCCTGAAATTAATTTTAAATCAAGATTTAAATATCACAACAAAATATGTTTTTAGAAAATGTCACACCCGATGACGTTATTTAAGATTTTAATTTACACTTTTAGAAATTTTCATTTAATTAATTTGTCTTTTAAAAATTATGATGACTAGAATGGTATATGTATATTTTTTTTATATAAATAAAATATATCGGAAATGAATTCAAGTTCACGAAACATTTACGTTAGAAACCAAATTTCATAAATTTACTATGTGATTTAAAAAATTTGAACAAATATCGAAACAATTTTTGAAAAGGCAACACGTGTTTAAATTTTTTAAAGGCGGAAGTGACCTATATCCAATAACACGTTGTAACTAGACATTACGAAATGTATTTGAAATTTACTTAAATTATTATTATTATAAATTAATTTAATCATAAATTACTAAATTTTTAGTCGTTGGCTCTTTTAGCGAAATCCCTGGAAATCCTTTTTTTGAGGTCCAGATGAATGCTTGAGTTCAGGACGACGTGACATATCAAAATATAATTATCCTACATACTACAAATTTAATAATTTTTTACTAACTAATCTTGAAATATATTTTCATTTTAATTTAAATAAATTTCCAATATATAATAATTTTTTTAAGGGTCATATTCTTTTTTTTATGATCCTACATACTATAAATTTAATTATTTTTTCTATTAGGTAATCCTTAAAGACATAGTCATTTCCGTTTTTGAGTAAACCATACAATATGCTTAATTAACTTTCCTAATCACTAATTTTATTATATAAAATATTTTATTTTTACCTTAAAAAAAAAAAAAAAAAAAATTTCAAACAATACGAGACGTCTTAATTTAGTTTTAGATTAAGTAACTTTCTAATAAATACAAAATATATAAATTAGTTTAAGTAAATTTTAATTTTAATTAAATAAATTTCCAATGAATACGAAAAGATATATGAATTTTAAGTTCAATACTTGATAAGTTCTGATACTAGATACTTGATCAATTGATAAATATTGATAAGTTCAATACTTATCATAACATTAATGAAACATCTTCAACAGTTACATTATTTAACAATTATCTTTTAACATTAATTATACTACATTACAACACTAAAAATCTAATTTTATATATTTTTTTTTTTCATTTTGATGTTAATGCCTAGACGGTCACTTGAGAAGAGACTGTCTGAGTGTGTACGTTTTATTCAATTAGTGTCAGTTACCTCTTTTTTCAATTATCTGTTATATAATTTGTTTGTTAATTATTTTAGAAAAATAAAATATTTAATTAGAGAAATATATATATCCTCTTTTTTCTGAGAGCTAAACCAATTTCAGATTTCTATAAACCGTATAAGTAATTTTGACATTTCAATTTAATACTGATAACACTAGATGTCACTATAGTACATATTCGATCCTTTATTGAAATTCAATATTTTACTAATTTAATATTTGTGGTATCGATTTCCAAACGAAAATAGGATAAGATATAAAAATTGACGTGTGTGACGAAATGTGACGAATTGCTCTCGTCACACTTTTTAAATACAAATTCAGATTATACAGGTTGATAACTATGACTTGCGATTTCGATGTATATAGACTACAAATTAATGTATCTGATAATTGTTTGCAATACATTTTAGTGCAAAATATTTAATAATCAGTAAAAACCTATATTTTTATATAAAGGAAATGTATTTCCTATTAAAAATGCATTTCATATTTAATACATGAAACATTCTGTATACAAATTATATATTCGTAGTACATACTTAAGAGGAATAAAAACTATATTTCTTTCTTTCTTAAAAAGATTACGAAATGTGTTTCTTTCTTTCTCGCACGTATGTTATAAAAAGAATCCTTGCTGTAAATTAGTACAATTCATATTATTATTATTTATGGTTTATTTCAGTTAAATTTAACCATGCTTCGTCAATTTGAATTTAAATAATTTCCGTTTTCTTGGCTTTATCTCTTTCATTATTGCATTTACGTAAATTTTAAATTTGCAGTTTGCTTTTAGAAAAGAATAGAAGATTGATTTGTTTCGGATATAAGAATTATTTAATTTTTTAAGGAAAACTCATGATCAATTGTATCTGAAATGAGGTATAATATATTGTTACCATGGTTCTGGAATCAGGTAAAACCAATACGAAATTTTGTTTCATTTTTATCGTGTTTACTTACAATGAAATGGCCAACGATATGTTTTGTCCCATTTTGTTCTCTGTAAAAATCTCTCTTAATTTTTTTCGATGGTAAAAGTGAAAAAACTACAATATTCTTATGGAACTTGATTCATATGAGTTAAATTGTCATTGTAATTATACGTGTCTAAATGTTTTTGATCGGTTTTTCTTTTTTATAAAATAAACGATAAAATTATTCAGTTTATGAATTTGGAATAATTTATTTCTTTTAAACAAATCGAGGTAAGAGATAATAAAAAGTTAACTTCTCCCAAAGCATTGGAGTTCCTCCAAAAAATTCAAATAAATGGTTTGAAATATTTTGACTAAATGTTACTGAAACTTTTTTTAAACCTCGGAATAAATAAACGTCAGTTTAAAATTGATCCCCAGGAGTCTGAAGCAATAAAAATTACGCGAAACTAAATGACTAAAAGTACTCCACTCCTAAAAATCGAAATAAGTATGGTTGTCTAGAGAAAAGTCACAAGCTGTTAAAAATAGGTGAACTTCTTAAATAAGAATACGACTACGCTGGAGTCGTTTGACGAGCACGTCTGGACGAATCTTTATCGGATTTTACAGAAATAGTATTGAGATCCTAAAAAATGAAAGCTCTCTAGAATAGATGGATTTTGACCAAATTTTGTTAAAACATTACTGAGGTCATGAAATAAACGAATGTGAGGTTAAAATGACCCCCTAGAATGCTGGGGACCCAAAATGGTCCAAAAAATATGGCGAATCTTGACTAAATTTTACTTACAAGGAAAGGTATCCAACTATATCTCTCAAAAATTTTTGAAACTTTGGTGGATTGTAGATTTTATTAAAACTAATCCAAAGCCATATTCCGTTCGTGCCCATAAGCGGTTTAAGAGGGTGAAACTCACCCCTTAAAATTACACTTTTTTCAATTTTCTTAAATATCTTGGAAATGGTAAGAGCTTTGATAGGGAAACTATATATATTTGTAAAAGGCACTTTAAGATCTTTATTATGATACTAAAATTAAAATTATAAAATCATTGGGGTTTCATCCCCCACTCCAACCCCTAATTTTATCAGGTATTTTTTGGTAAAAGAGGAGACTGTTATGTGTAAATAAAATAATTTTTAATTAATATATTTTATATCACACCAGTTTATTTTCTGTTGCCTAAATACACTCTTTGCTAATATTAACTTGGGAAAAATTTTAACTTTTTGATTGAATAATGAGCAAAAATATAGGGTGAATGGGGGAGAGATGCCGCACATTTTGAAAATACTTGATAATTCTTAAAATATGCATTTAATTTATTTGAAATTTGGTACACAATAAATTTGAACATTGTTCTTTAAAATTATTTATAAATAATTTTGAATTTTGAGTCCTAAAGGATTCATAATTAACATTTTTGTAGAGCCTGCAAAGCGGCGTCTCTCCATATGTGATGCATGCCATATGTAACCATTTTTGGCACTTTATACATCTTGACTACTTGACTAGTCAACTTTTTTTTTTGTTACTGAGTACTTTTCAGAACATTCAATACACAAGCAATCATAATTATTTTCGTTATCTTCACTAATATGAGAGCTCTTCCTGATCCATTAATGGATCTTTTATATTTACGTCGCATAATTTGCAGTCCAAAAAAAAATTGCATAATTAAAGTATAAGTCTATGTTTTTAATATGTAATATGATGAGGCATCTATACCAACTTTAAATGTGGCTTCTCTCCTTTTTGTTGGGATAGATGCCGCATCTTGCTATAGCAAGCATAATGCGGAATTCTAACCTAAAATTTTAAACAATAATTTTAAAATATACCCAAATTAATAACAAAACTCATTTTCATTAAAAAATGAAATATACATCATTAAATTCTAATGAATTAAATGCTTCATAAAATATTATGTTAAAAAACTTACTTTTCACTTATAAAAAGTTGGATAATTACTAAACTGATGGACTAATCGTAAACGTTACCATATACAGCTTAAACAGTTTCAGATACTGGATACTATTTTGGTATTTAAATCACGTAACAGCGCTAATACAGAATACAGAATGCATCTGTTGTTCAGAAATTAAAACGTTTGTTACCATCAATATATAAATGACAAATTAAATATTCAAGAAAAGCTCCCGTAAATGAATTTTTCTACAATCATAGAAGAAAGTAGGCTCTTGTGCTTTGTGAAGAGAGCACAAAATATTGTTTGCTAAGGTCTGTTATTTGTCGTTTTAAAGAAAATATATTAAAAATTTGGGGGGACAAGTCTACCCACACTGTCAACTTTCCATTGGGTGTCCTTAAAGATTAGAGACTACTGTACATAAATAATTCTTTTTTCATTTCAGGGGGCTCTTCCCACCGACCGTCCGACAGGGGCTTTGCCCCTTGCGTTCTATTGGGGGGCTTCGCGCCCTGTATCTCGTAGGGAACTCCACCTAGGGTTGCCAACATTTTTTCGGCGAAATATAGTATTTTTCAAAATAAGCTATAAAAAAATATAGTACCTACGCTTCAAAAAAATATAGTATTCTATGGAAAAAGCAAAAAATAGACTAATATATATTTGTTACTTTCTTGTCTAAAATAAAAGTGTTATATGCTTTATCACATTCAATTTTTAAATTAATGTAAATGAAAAGTTCATTTTTTATTTTATTAATTAGATACTACATCTGTTTCTTTCTTCTCGCCACTTCGAATTCATAACCGAAAATATCATTTCTGTTAAAGCCGAAGTGGAGAGAATATAGAGCAGGAATAAGATTACCTACTTTAAATAATTTTGGTAAGTTACTTTCAATATTTTTTAAAATATGCTGCCATTTTTGGGCTGTAGGTTTGTAAGTAAACTCACTAAAATTTTTTACTTTTGCGAAGATTTCATTTAATATTGTTATTTAGTAAAGGTCGTCTATTTCGATATTCAATTTTTCTTTTAAATTTAAAACTTCTAATATTGTCTCACAGTCATTAAAAAATGAAACCTCCTGTTTTAAATTCAATTTTTGGATTTTGCATAACCAGTTGCTTTCATCAAAATCAAAGAATTTATTAGGATATTTAGTCTAAACTTTTATCAATAAATACCAAAAAATTATCTTGGTTTTCATAACTTTCCGTGCGAGATTTTTCTTCTAAAGAAGGCCGCATCAGTCAAAAGTTAATGTTAAGTGACTTTCATAAATTTTAACAATGAAAAATTTGTTTGTTAGATTTCGATATTGAAAATATAGTATTTTTGCGTACTATATATTTCTTCAACAGCATATAGTACACAGACCCAAAATACAGTACAACACTATATACATATATATGAGGGGTGTCATTCCAATCTCCACTGGCCTCTCTCCACCTCTCTGGCTATCTCCACTTTTTAAAAGAAAATGAGATAAAAATGGATAATAATACTATTAGCGAATTTCCAGAATGGAATTCAGCTATTAAAGCCACTTTCATGACGCGACTTGAACCCGGGACCATCGCAGAAATTTGTTTTGAGGTCCCTAGGAACCGAAAATAATATTCACTCAAATTTATATATATATATATATATATATATATATATATATATATATATATATATATATATATATATATATATATATATATATATGTATATATATATATATATATACATATACATATACATATATATATATATATATATATATATATATATATATATATATATATATATATATATATATAGGTGTGTGTCCGCACGCTAACTCTCGAACGAAGTATCCAATTTTTACGAAACTTGGCGAGAACATTGGAAGTCCCAAACCCTTGGATGAGTTCGTCAGCCAGACACGTCGGATGCCAGGAACGTGGTTTTTGTTCTTGAATAGAATTAGTTTTTTGCCAAAATTTTCACTTATTCAAAAATTTTTGCGAAATTTTTTTACACCATTTAAAAGAGAAGAAAAAATTACATAAAAAAGGTCTTTAAACTTTTTTTCTATGTCAATTTGTTTCCGAGAAAAACTATGTGACTTAGACTGTGATCATTTTCGCGTATAAAGTCTTAAGTTACTCACAGTCTAAGTACATATTCGAGACACTATGTATATAGTCAAAGAGTATATAGTGTATATATCGCATACCCATACGATCACATAATTATGATACTTGTATAATTTTAATGTAAGACGAAGGACGAAGGACGTATGACCACAGAGTACAGAGGTACAGCAACTATTTTAAAAGAAGGTACGATAACTCAATACGAAATACCTGATTTTTAAGAAATTTCTTGAAAACGTTGGAAGTCCAAAAATATTGAATAGTTATATAATATATATATATATATATATATATATATATATATATATATATATATATATATATATATATATATATATATATGTAGAAATATTTACAATAATTTAGTTTTTCTTTTAATTAAATAAATTCTTTAATTTAATATTTTGACCAAGGCACATTAACAAATCCAATATATTGAGCAATTATGTCCAATCGCCTTCAAATTAATCTTCTAAATAATCGTTTGGTTAATACGTTTTTTATAATAATCGTCCTGAGTCGTCTTTATATATCGTCTTCAAAATACGTCTCTATTTTTTTATCATAGCTAACTTAACATTATTGCTCAATTCTTAGGACAATTATAAATTAATTAAAATACCCCTGTTGCAGCATCCTGCATAACATAGAGAATTTCCGTTTACAAAAGTACGTTTTTCTCGGAAACTAGTTGATATAGAGTAATTGTAAATAAAAAATACCCCTGTCGCAGCATCCTGCATAACATAGCGAATTTCTATTTACAAAAGTAGGTTTTTCTCGGAAACTAGTTGATGTAGAGTAATTGTAAATAAAAAAAACCTTCTTTATGTGAATTTTCCGCCTCATTCCGCCAAATTTTTTTCACGCAAAATGTCCAAAACACGGTAAACGTTTTCACGAAATTTCTTAAAAATAAGATGTTTCGTTCTTGAGTTATCTTGCGGACACTTAGTAAACATATATATAAATGTGTCCGCACGATAACTCACACGTGTCCGATTTACAATTACTCTATATCAACTAGTTTCCGAGAAAAACGTACTTTTGTAAATGGAAATTCGCTATGTTTTGCAGGATGCTGCGACAGGGGTATTTTTCCTCCTCTGTCGATTAGTAAATTTAGTTCTTTTAAAAATCACCTAGATCCTGGTGAAATCTAAGCCTAAACATTGCTATTCATTTCAAATACTACAATCTCCATGCGTAATTCATAACAAACTCGACAATATCCTATCAACCAATCAGAATCAAGAACAGAAGCACGTGTGGCAGGTTAACCGTCTTGGTTTAATCGCTTAGAATCAGTATTGTTGATGCTGTATCTGGACACACGACACAAGTTTATCAGTTTTTCGTAATAATTTGTTAGTTTGATGTTTGATAATTAAATTAAAAAATGGAGCAGGTTCCTATGCAAGTGTCCTGAGTTGGCCGAGTTTGTTGTTTAGTAAATTTATGCACCTTTTTTTGTACGGGCTTTTTTTTGTTCGATTTTTTTATTTGGTCCCTATCTACCACTTGTATTGTTAACTTGTAGCTTTTATAAAAAATAAATCTGAAAAATAAATCTTCTGAAAAAATACTAATTTTTTCAGAAAGCTGAAATTATTGTATTCATTTTGTTTCAGTTTCTTTTCATCTCCATCACTTTTAATTAAATGTAGTTAAGTAAACTATGAATTCTTTTTGGTGAAAAAAAAGCATCTTTACAATTTTTCTGGGTATCCAGAGAACCTCATCATTTTTCTAAATCCTTAACATTATTTTCTTTTTACTTTAGTAATGCCACTATTCATACAAGTAACTACTCATTTTTCCTCACAAAGTATGAGTGCATTCCGGACATCCAAAGTACAGAGTAGAAAATTTCTACCCAGCTGGGATTCGAACCTAGAATCCCGTGAAATAAAATTCAAATTGTATGAATATTTAGATCAAAATAAACAAAATCCAATTCCGTTTGAAACAAAGTCGACAATATCCACTAGTTTAAATCATAATAAGCTATCTCCAACATTTAGAGCTGAATAACTCAGAAAGTTTAAAACTTACGTGGATTTGGCACGGGGGATCTTTTTTTGTGGCTCAGATTTACAAATATACTAATTTTTGTTAGTATATTTCGACTCCAATAGTCTAAATCAGTTTTTCGCGATTTCCCAAAATTTAAGCAAGGTGGAGATTGTGACTTTGGAATGACAGCCTTCATATTATAGTGTGGTTGGTAACCCTATCTCCACCCCTCGTTAAACAAATGATATCATCATTTATTCTCGAGGTATGCGAGACGATAAATATTTCACAAAAAGTTTTTAATTTTGTTTTTTTATTATAAAAAACAAACTGCTAATCCGAATTTGCTGAAAACTTTATCCGGCCTTCATTTTTTAATTACACATCTAATGAAATTGATCCGGAGTTGATGTCATCATTTGTTCTCGAGATATTCGGGACAGAAAAAATTTACGAATAAACGAACGAACGAACTAACGAACGTACACACATACATCACGCTAAAAATAATGGATTCGGATTCTAGTTACCTTGAATCGTGGAGATATGTCCAAATTAGCGATTCGCAAAATCAGATCCATTACGATAACTTCTAATGGGAAGTTAAAAATTATATAAACAATTACAAATAAGTCACAAATAATGTTTAACGCTCGCTTTCTATGGAGATGTTTTACCATTATTCTATGGAAAAAAAATTTATATTTTTCCGTTTTAAAGGTATTTTACAGCTTCTATAGGCTAAAGTGCAAGTTCTATCGATTTAGCCTTAAGCTGATGTAAGTTTCGACTATCAAATTTCATAGAGCTCCCAATTTCGCAAGGTTTTGCCGTAAATTGAAAGTGAGGTTTTACTGTAACCGAAAAAATACCGATCTAAAATTTAATTGTTAGTTTGTCATTATTGTTTGAAAAACTTCATGAATACATGATATGTTTAAATAACAGTTTATATGTCTACGTTTATACGAGCTGACGAAACTGCTAACGTTTATTGAAAGAGTATTAGTGATATTGTCTGTACTATATTTTATTTGTTTTTAATTTTTCCAAATAGTTTACAGGCACAATAACGAAACACAAAAACAAAATTGAAATAAAAATTAAGTTTGTACCACGCCAAGCGTAACTTTATTGGAAACTAGATAGTAAAAAAAAGATGTAAAACGGAAAAAATAATTTACAATACAAAATGTGATTTATTATTTTTTTACTATTTTCTATCAGTGCAGTAAAACGAAGCATACTAAAATTGCATTTGGTTTAATGTATAGATAATTAATGAATACCATGATACATAAACTATCATAAAAGAATTTTCATATCTATGTCTAGTACTACTCGTTCTATGTTTTAATCGAATACGAGCGCTCAATAAGTTTTTTATTTTAATTTTACATCCGAAAGCATCCTTTCGTAATTTTAATTTAAATTTAGATTTTTAAATTTCGTTATTTGAAATTTAATTTCATAGAAATGTCCTTTCGACACTTAAAAAATTGTCAGTAATCTGTGTATAATTTAACGAACTGATTGGTGATTCTAAATTGAATCTAATTTATAACAAAATCTTATTAATAATAACGTTGATATCAGTAAATAAAAATACTTTACTTACCATAAAGTAACGCTCAAATCAATTAAATTTATTAATAACCTTATTTACCCCGACACCGAGTGTCTCTTTGAGTTAATATTTAAAAAATATCGAAATCATCCTGTATACATAGATCCTGATTTGGATACTTATAAGACTATTTTAAAACTACTAATGCACATAAAAGGAATCATAATATTAATGCACCCATTAATTAAAATCAAAATTAAAGGTATATACTGTATATTCGTAAAATACACGTATAAAATAATCATCCAAATTAATAAATAAAAAATATAAATATATTGAAATTCTCCCCAAATTGTTACTTGCCAAATAAAAATATATTGAAATTCTTTCCAAAAAACCAGGGATGTATTCATGTAAAATGAAATAAATTGGTGTGATGTAAATAAATTAACATATAAACTCTTTATTAACGTATAACAACCTCTTCTTTTACCAAAAATACCTGATAAAATTGGGAGTTAGGGATGGGGCTATAAAACCTTAATGATTTTATAACTTTAATTTTCATATCATAATAAAGATCTTAAAGAGCCATTTACCAATATATATATATATATATATATATATATATATATATATATATATATATATATATATATATATATATATATATATATATATATATTCTACCAAAGTTCTTACGATTTCAAAGATATTTAACAAAATTTAAAAAAAAATCAAATTTACAGTGGTGAATTTCACTCTCTAAGGGTCCGTCCACACGCTCAAGCTTTACCACCGACTTATTTGCGCAAACCAGGTTTCTGCAAGTAAACATGTACGTATTTTCCGGTCCATACGTACATGTCTACTTGCACAATCCTGATTTGCGCAAGTAAGTCGGTGGTAAAGCTTGAGCCGTGTGGACGGGCCTTTAGGTGGTTTATGGGCACAAATGAAATATGGCTACTGGAAAAGTTTAATAAGATCTACAATCAAGCAATGTTTCAAAATTTGTTGAGAGATACAGTTGTATAAGGTTCCTTATTAGCAAAATTTTTGCAAATGTCAAAATTAAACATAAAAACCGGCAACATGTTTACATAATCATATAACATATCAAAATATATTTATAAGCCAAATTAACTAAAATTGCTCTGAGATCTTCAAACAAATGGTGCACGGTACGATTGTTATGGCTTAGTCCCTCTACTATTCTCAATCTACTATTATAATCAAAAAAAGCAATTTTTGTTTTATAGTTACATTTATATACAGAGTGTCCCAAAAGTCAACGATATCCCTTGGAGAGATGATAGACCAGCTCATGTCTGACCAGAATATCAAAATATTGTCTGGTAAAATATCGCTGGTTTTCAAGATATTGATACTTTTATGAATTTCGGGAAAATCGACAATTTTTATCAGATTCTCGAGTACCACAGCTGCAAGACTAGATTTTTTGAATTCTAATTTTTATCACGCAACGCTGAAGAGTCCTTTTGTAGATCAAAATCCAAAGTAAGGTTAATATACCTATAATCTTGGAAAAAATAAATATTTTTTGCCGATTCATAAATAATTTTTTTTTTTTATGAGCTAAGCTAGACTCTTCAGGCTGTAAAAGAAATGTACTACCATACCCGGACAAGTTATGTTAAAAGATTGCTCATTTATTGTAGTTTTTAAAATGGTCTAAAATTTGCTTCGCTTTACTTTAGAAAAAAATATATTGCTATTTTACTGCAAAAAAGTGTCATTTTGAAATTATTTCAATAATTACTTTCAAATTATTTCAGTTACTTGCAGACAATTTTATGCCTGCGTAAACCCAAGCTAGATGATGACCGAAAACAGAAAGTGGACAGGTAGCATATTTACATTGGTTAGAGTGAGTTAGATATTGACAATTAAAAAAAAATAGGAATTCGAATGAAAATATTTATTAAATTAAGGTAGGTACGGATATTTATTTGAAATTCAACATAACATTGGAAATCAACGAATGTGTTAAAATTGTTTACCGCCAAGTCGAATGTGGACGCCGTATCTTTTTCAAAAATATCTTTTTATTTGTCTTGCACATTTTGCAACATTTAGTTATTGTGCACATTCAATAATGCGATGTCTTAACTCATTTAAATTATTTATTGGTTTTGCATAGACTTTCTTCTTTGAACAATCCCAGTAAAAAAAGTCTAGTGGATTTAAATTATGAACCGAAGTGATCACAATACGGGACCAAGACGATCGATCCATTTCTGAGGATAAGCTTGGATTGAAAAAAAATTTTTATTCACGTACATAACGAACTGGACAGCCATCATTTTGAAACCACCTTACTGCGCGAAAGGGTCATTTTCTAAAAGTTTAGGGAGTTAATTTTCTAAAAAATTGTGATAAATAATCCACATTTCCAGCTAATTTAAAAGGACTTATTATTTCGCCGTTCAATGTTCCAATTCACAAATTTATCTTAAAGTGATATTGTGACCCTTCTTCTCGTAATTGAATGTGGGTTTTCGATCATATAACTATGAAGATTTTGAATCTATGGATCTATCCTTTTTGAATGTGCCTTCATTCGTCCATAAAATTTTATCTAAGAATTCTTTGTTTTTGTAATATACTTCGGCAAAATTTGATATGATTAGCGTAGTCACGAGGAAACAACATTTGCACACCAATGTAAATCTACCATCTGTCCACTTTCTGTCTTCCGTCATCATCTATCTTCGGTTTACGTAGGCATAAAAGTGTCTGCAAGTAACTGAAATAATTTGAAAGTTATTATTGAGATAATTTCAAGACATTTTTTTGCAGTAAAATAGCAGTATCTTTTTTTCTAAAGTAAAGCGAAGCAAATTTTAGACCATTTTAAAAACTACAATAAATGAGCAATCTTTTAACATAACTTGCCCGGGTAAGGTAGTACATTTCTTTTACAGCATGAAGAGTCAAACTTAGCTCATAAAAAAAAATTGTTTATGAATCGGCAAAAAAGATTTATTTTTTCAAAGATTATAAGTATATTAACCTTACTTTGGATTTTGGTACACAAAAGGACTCTTCAGCGTTGCGTGATAAAAATTAGAATTCAAAAAATCGAGTCTTGCAGCTGTGGTACTCGAGAATCTGATAAAAATTGTCGATTTTCCCGAAATTCATAAAAGTATCAATATTTTGAAAACCAGCGATATTTTACCAGACAATATTTTGATATTCTGGTCAGATATGAGCTGGTCTATCATCCCTCCAAGGGATATCGTTAACTTTTGGGACACCCTGTATGTAGTTTTGTTCGTCTAGTGCCGTTTTCTTCAAATTTTTTTTCTAATAGCCTTAATGTCAATAAAACAGTATGAAAATTTAAAAATCAACTGTATGTAACAATATCTGTAAATAATACGCGATGCATGTGACCTTATAGAAGCCGCGCACATCTGATTTTAGTAATTAACTAATATAATAAAAAAGTAATGGTTTTGCGTTTCTGAAACTGGGTTAATTTCAAAGACTACTCAAACGATTTCAAAAATTTTTTCACTGGTGTATAGCCGATAAGTTATATTCTAGAATAAGCTACATTTTAAAGTTAAAATTTTCCGCACAGTCCTAAGTTTGCGAAAAGGGTTAAAAATAAACGACTTGACGCGTTTCGATCAAAGAGCGTAGCCGAGTAAGATAGGGAAAACGGCTCTTCACACAAAATTAATTGTTTTTATAGGAAATAATTCTTCTTAGCCCCAGATACATTCCTGCTAAATTTCAACCCTCCGAGGCTAATAGTTTATAAATAAAAAAAAAAAAAAAAAATTTAAAACAAAATTTTTTTTGACGAAATTACTAAGCCGATTTATTTGAGTTTAATATATTATATTATGTATCCAACTTAGGCAAAGTAATAAAAAAAATTAACGTTATATCGCTTTATTATACTAATTTTTTTAAATTTTTTAAGTAAATTTTTTTTTTAGCACTTACGCGTTAGCGACACCCACCATTTTTTGTTCAATAATATGTCTCTTAGTACTCTATAACATATATTTTTATGGAAAAATTTTATTTGGTAGAACATAATATTTAAATACAAATATCACAAGTACAAATCGGTACTACATATATTACTAATATATGAAAAGGAGTATAAAGTAAAATATCTACCCTATTTCTAAAATAACATAATTATTACATACCCTCATAACTACGATAAACTAGTTTAAATTTACAAAAGTCCAACATTATCTGCCGATTTTTTTTTATTAATAAAATATAAGACGCCAAGTGAAACGTTGCTAGCTCATACACCACGTCTTATGACGTCAAGAATTTCATACAAGGTATTTTTGCTGTCAAAATAGTATATCAGTTGGTCATTTCGTCATAATTCGTCATGACCCGTCATCGTCTTAATAAAAGAAGACCGACGACAGATAAAGATAGACGTTTGTCTAAACGTGTTTGTCGTAGTTATGAACATATTATGCAATTATATTACAGAAAAAATCCACTTTCTGCACACTCCAAGAAGGGTAACAAAAACATCAAATGAGAGGGGCGAGCTACATATTGCGTACACCTGTACACTATTTTCTTAAGTATGTGCGTATGCTCAGATCATTTACTTGCCATAAACGGTTCATGTATATTCAAGTTCTAACTTGAAGATACATGAACTAAAGTTACATGTACATGTAATTTACCTACATATTTTTATAACTACAACAAGTTTTAGCCGGACTATTACTAGACACTGTTGAAATATTTTGTTGCAATTTTATAAGTTAATGTTTATTATTATTAAAACACTATAACGTTTAAGACATATTATTGTTATTATTATTATCTTTATTGAAATAAAGTTTCTAAAACTTATAATTTTTGTTGAGTTGTAATTGTAAGATGTAATTTTAATTAGTAAGTACGCTAGGATAATTTTATTGATTTCATTTAGATATTCAGGTTCATAGTAAAATTAACCTTAAAAATTATTTTTTAACAAGTCAAAACATATTTTTTATAACAAGTCAATATATGTATATATATATATATATATATATATATATATATATATATATATATATATATATATCTATATATATATATATATATATATATATATATATATATATATATATATATATATATATATATATATATATAAACAATCCATTTTGCGCCAAGGGCCGTTTTCCATATCTTACCCGGCTGTGCCCTTTGCTCAAATAGTGTTAAGATTTTGATAAAATGAACGTGCAGTTAGAACTGTTAACTGAGGTTTTGGGGGGAAAACGCCAAAATAAACGATAGGATGGATTTTGACTAAATTTTGCTCAAATACTGTAGAGATAATAAAACAATGAACATATGATCAAAACTGCCTTCTAGAGGTTCAGAATTTCAAAAATCGCCCAAAGTAAAAAATAAAACGAAACAACCAAATTTTGCTCAACTTCTCGTGAAATCTGGGAAAAATATACGTTAGATCTAAATTGCCTTCCAAGATCCTAGAACGGGGCTGTAGCCCCGGGGCCCGGGCTGGAAGGGGAGGCCCGTAGCGGTCAGTAGGAGCCCGGGAAAAAGTAAAAACGTTCCTTTTCTTTGTTCATAACTTATTTTTTGGAGGAGAAATTTATAAAAGATGTGTTTTATTGCCGCCATTTCTCTCCACGGCCCTGCCTGGAATACTAAAAAAGGCCTAAAATTGATGTGAAGGATGTAGAGGTCCCACACCGCGCGAACTCCCTGTAGTACTTCTATTAGCATGTTATGTACAGTTTGCTACAGTAGCACTTATTTGTTTGAATAAATAATCATTATTTTTTTATTTAAAGTAGTTTTTAAAATCAAACATTACCTGGTATTGCTTAATACGGAATATTATTTTCAAATGACTTTTTAGTAAAATAATTTACCTAAAAGAAATTAACTTACCAGCAAACATTTTTGATTGTATCATTTTCATTCGTTTCATTCCGTGAAGTCGGGTTCTTGATCGCTGTTAACGTCGATTGATACCGATGTGCAAAAATTTGATATTCTTTTATAGTGCTCCGCATACACGGTAAGTGTCGAATAAATTCTACAACAAAAACTAAAACGTTAATAATATACAACTTAACAAAAATTTAGACATAATATGGTAAGCGCTTCAATGCCGGTATGCAGACATACAAATATTTCCTCTAACAGCAATATCTTTGATTTCTGTATCTTATTTTTTCAGACTAGAATCTTCGTTTAATACTACTTCAGTATACTGAAACTACCTATATTTTACTCGCACTCAATATCTTTAAGAAAATAGATTTTTTCATTTAAAAATTCAGCGGAAAATAATCATACTTTACAATCAAAAATTGCACAGTCACTTTTCTAAATAAACTTGGGTGGACAGGCACCCACTTACCATCTACAATTTACAAGCGTATAGGTTATATGATTAATTTATATATATATATATTTTAATAAAATAAAAAATGAGAATACTTTTCTATGACAATGCTTTGGCAATTTTTTTTTCGTCGCATAAATATAAATGATGGATGTTTTCTTTGCATGGACATTTTTAGGACGTGATACTCATAGAACGTGTCATTCTATCACGTTCACGTAGGTCTTCGGACGAACGAAACGACGGAACGTCTCGATATGTCATCGTTTGCATTTATTTTCATAATTTATTATGTATAAATATAAATATATTTCTTACATATTTTAATTTAAAATTGGAAAATATTATAAGTATCAAAAAATTTGTACCTCTGTCAGCGCGAAGGGTGAGTGATAAAAATAATTGTGAAGCTCCTGCAAATATTTATTGTTGGCAGACATGGGGCATGTTTCATATCCGTTTTCGATATTTATGATTTTGCCAAATGTGTACAAACACATTAAAATGACGCTTTGCTATCAACCAACTTTGCAAAATAGTACTTTTATTGTGTTAAACTATTATTACATGTTTCGATCAATATGACCATTATCAAACAAGTCATTTCGACCGAAACACGTCAAACAGTTTAACATAATAAATGTGGTATTTTTGCAAAGTGTTTTATTTATTAATAGCACATATGGAATACCATAAAGTAACGCTCAAATCTATAAAATTTACAATAACGCTTTATTAAGAATTTCGATAGGACATTTTAGCCAAGTTCAAGTACAGATATGCCGTGACTATTTGGACCCGATTTCGTCGGGTGAGTGACGAAAGAGAGGAGGTAAAGCAACCATACATAACATAGAAAATAACGTCTTACAGAATTGCTTGTACACTTACACATAAAGTTAATGTATTTTCCAATTACGTTTATAAATATAACTTTAATTACAAAAGGAAAAGGTTAAAAACCAATTTTATTTAACTTATGGGTGTAGTATGTCTTGCGAAAAGTATTTTTCTAACCGAAATTAAGCCTTTTTAATTAATTTGCTTTATAATCTTATACAGCTATACAGAGCGTATATGGCTGTTACTATAGTTATAAAATTATGAACAGTTTGAATAGTGAATAACCCCCAACAGCGTACACCAAACATTGTATCTGTGATTACCAATCGGTGGACCAGCTGTAGACATTATCAATAACATATGTATTATCAATAATAAGCTTGAATACTGATTTTGAAGTTAAATCAAATTCTTATTTATTAATTTTTTATCAAATAATATTATTTTTATGAAATGTTCTTGTCTTTCTCATTTTCGTTTTTAGAATATTTGAACAAAGATTATATTTACATATTTACATATTACATATTTATCATAAGTTTTTTCAGCTTTTGTTAAATATCTTCAAAAACAGGATAATAAATTGTTTTATTACCCAACCACTTTATACAATTTATTTCTGGGCTTTTTTGAAAAATTTTACTACATAGTTTATTGATAACATGATGATAACTGTGTTGAAAAGTGTGTTTCCAACGTGTGAAGATTATGAAGAAGAAACAGAAATTTTTTTGACTTTTCTAACTTGAAGATATTTTTGTGGTTTTTGTTTATTTTGAAATATGATTTTGATGTGCTAATATTTATTTTAATTCGTTTTCAAACCAAACTTTTTTTAATATTTAATGGATATTAACGTTACTTTATGAAATTGAGTTTATAAAATAATACTTAATATTTTACTATACTGTGTTTTATTAAAGTAAGAATATAAGGAACAGTAAATTAACAAATAAGAGTAATCTATTTTTTTTTAAATTTCTATTCACAACTGTTTGGTGGTCACTGGAATCTAACTGTGGCAACTATATAAATATAGAAAAAGACAAGCTGCAAAAAAAGGATAGATCCAAGTATAGAGATAAGATATCGGGTCCTTTTAGTCACGGCAGATCTGTAAAAACATTTCAAAATAAGCCACTTGTTTAATAACGGTCATATTGAATAGAAACAAGCCATAAGAGTTTTTAACTTAATAAGAGTTGTATTTTTACAATGTAATGTTTTATTCGAGTGTAGGGAAGTAGGGGCAAAATGAAGCTTGGGGCAGAACGGGAAAAGTGCTTGTGCGCCTGACAAGTATATATTTGCGAGTCGACAACAATGACATTCGGTCGTTATTTAGCCACCTCGTTTGAGTCAATGTAAAAAGAAAGTTATAAAAAAAAATGTTCTGCGTATCTTTATTCAGACCACCCATTTGTTATTGATGTGCAGAAACGAAAGAGTTACATACACTTTTTTACTTTTAAGTTATTAGGAGTGGTATTGACCAATACCTGTACCAGTATTTTTTGAGTAATGTTGTTTTAGTTTAGAACAATCAAGAATCATAAAAAATATGTCACCTGGGGCAAAATGAGCGGGGTAAATGGTAAATAGTATCTCATTTTGTCCTTTTTACGGCGGGTACGGAAGATGAGTAAGGAAGAAGATTAAACAAAAAAAAAGTACTGAAAATAAAAAAAAATAAAAACAAAAGTTTAAAAAAACAAAATAAAGCTACGAATTCGAGTCCATCGCAAGAATGGTTAATTTTATTCGCAATCAAACGAGGATTGGATTGCGTGCGGAACGTTTGGTGCTTGGACACATAATTTCTATGCAGGAATGACGAAGATGACGCATATTTGTTTACGCTAAATTCCTAAATATAGTTTATTTCAGATACAATTGATCATCAAGTGATCTTATATTGGAAACAAATCAATCTTCCATTCTTTTCTAAAAACAAACTGCAAATTTAAAATTTACACAATTACAACAGTGAAAGAGATAAAGCTAAGAAAGAATGTTCCAATGTATTTGTATAGGAGACGTCCGGAGACGTCAAAAACGTTTGCCGATTCTTATGTCTACGTTTTACACATTTAAATCTACTCTGTTGAAAGCGTTTCAGTTTTCAGCTTTTTAAAAAAATTCGATTTTTTAGTCGAGTATTTCCTTGAAAAAATTAGACTTATACAGTCTATACGACAAGAACGGCGAGAGGCGAGAGTAGGGGCGCTATCCGTTTTCGGACCCGTACAACACGAATATGTATGTAGAAAAAAAATGTCTGATATATATATATATATATATATATATATATATATATATATATATATATATATATATATATATATATATATATATATATATACTACTCAAAACAAAATAAGGGCCACTTATGTTCTGCTGCATAAGTTTATTTTTATATAAGTTACAGTATAAGGTATGCTTACATTTAATTAAGGAACTAACTTTTTACTAAATAAAATTAATTTTAATAAGATTTAAATAAAACAATAATCCATAATTACATTTTTTAGGATTTTATCATTTTTATAGTCATTTTTACAGTCATCAATAAACGTTCACGCTTTGAGTAAAAGCACACATTATGCAACTTTTCGGTGATTTAATATCGAGTATGCCTTCCCCTTTTTAAAACACATTCTTGAAGCCTCTTCGGCATGCTTTCAATAAGATGCCTAACGGTTTCATCAGGAATCTCCTCCCAACATCTTCTCAAGACATCAATCAGTTGTTGTTGGGTGTGCACATCCTCTCCGGCTGCTCTGACTCGCCGTTTTAATTGATCCCAAAGATGTTCTATTGGGTTCAAGTACGGGCTATTTGCAGGCCACGGTAAAACCTGTATATTAGCCTCCCTAAGGACGGTTGTCGTCGCCCGAGCGGTATGCGCTCGGGCATTATCCTGCATCAGGATAAATTCGTCGGCCGCTCGTTGTGCAAAGGGGATCACATGGGGTCTGACAACCTGTTCGATGTAACTTTGAGCCGTTACAGTACCCTCGTTCAGGAAAACATAAGTTCAGTTTTGCCTTGCAAACTAATTCCACCCCAGACCATGACATTAGGACCGCCAAATCTGTCGCGTTCATGAATGTGACGATCAGAAAACCTTTCCCCACTTCTTCTCCACACTCTTACACGTCGATCACCACTAAAAAACTTCACCTTGCACTCATCGTGAAGAGTACGCCATTCCTCCAAGATCCATTCAAGGTGTTCACGTGCAAATCTTAAACGGTTTGCACGATGCGCTCCGGTCAGTTTGGTACGGATTACTGGTCTTCTTGGAAGTTGTTGGTCTTCATGCAAACGATTTCGTATGGTCTGATTACTGACAACAGTACCAGTAGATCGACGTAAGCGATTTTGCAGAGTACCTGCGGTAACATTCGGCTCACGTCGTGCACACAGTCGAATGTAATGGTCTTCACGGGCAGTGGTAGCACGAACTCTTCCTGAGCCACGGCGCCGGGTTACACTACCGGTCTGCTGATACCGATTCCAAACATTTTGAATAGCATTTCGTGAACAACCAAACTGCAGAGCCACGGAACGTTGAGATTGACCACCCTCAATCATCGTTACGGCTCTGGTAGCAGTAGCTTCGTCCATATGGTGTCGAATTCTCGGCATTGTAAAAATAAATGATTGAGTAACACGCCAAACTTCAAAAAACAACCTCAGCAATCAATAAATAAAACTAACCACTTGACGCTGTACGAGACAAAAAAACGTTTAAATCTTCCCCTCAACAATAATATCACTTAAACCTAACTGTTATCATTTACTCAACCACTTAATATCATAACAACAGTCATTTAGAAAAGTTATTTTGACGTGGATCGACATAAATCAGTTTTAAAATACAAACTTTCAAGTGGTCCTTATTTTGTTTTGAGGAATATATATATATATATATATATATATATATATATATATATATATATATATATATATATATATATATATATATATATATTTCCCCGCTACCTTTTAATATGTGTAGGGCCCCCCTATGGAAGTTAAGAGCTCAAATTTGGTAAATGGGGCTCATTCCGATGCACAACAATACTATCAAAGTGGGGTCAAATTTTGGATCCGACCCAACTAGGAGAAGGCAAAAGGTTCGTTTTTTGCAATTACAATGTTATAAATTAAGAAAGATATCATAATTTTATTTTATTGCTCTATTAAAATTTCTTTTTTTGTAGATATATTGTGGTGCATTGTGGTGGGAGTCATGGTTTTGTTCCCAATGCATCACTGATATTTGCCGCCACTTCGAAATCGTCAGACTACCACGACAATATGAATGCCGAAACATTCAAGAAGTGGGTGGTAGAAAAAGTATTACCAAATTTGCCACAGAAAACCGTATTCATTATGGATAACGCTACATATCATTCGAAACTCCTGGAAAAGAGACCAACAACGAGCTGGAATAAACAACAAATTCAGGAATATTTGGAGCAACACAGCATTCCATATGACGCTGATATGTTAAAAATGGAGTTGCTTCATTTAGCATCAGAAAAAATTTCTACAGATAAAAAATATCAGATTGATGAAATTCTCAAAGAAAATGGACACAAAGTATTCTTCCTGCCTATCACCCTCAATTCAACCCCATAGAAATGATATGGAGTAATGCGAAGGGGTATTATGATAAAAATATAGGAAGGGAAGGATTTGGACAAAATCAAGTCCTTAATATGTGGCAGGAAGCTCTTAATCGAATAAGTCCCGAAGATTGGCAAAATTGTATTAAACATGCCGAAAAAGCTATGTCCGAATGGTGGGATATCATAAAAAATACGATGATATCCAACAGCCAATCATAATTTCGGTCGGAGAATCATCAGAAGATGATCTGGACGATTCTGGCAGCGATTTTGATTAATTATACTGGTTATTGCAAACAATGATAATGTCAAATGCACAGAATCAAACCTTATCATAAATGAAAAATATTTCTTTGAAATGAACACCTTCTGGCTAGTACTTTAAATACTTCTCTAGTTTACTTAAAATTCCAGTTAAAATACAATTATATATTTTAAAAATATTTGTTCGGAATCTGTACTCTAAGGTACTTTTGTAGATCGTCATAAATTTTTAATAGACATATTAGTGGAGTGTTGTTAGCTTTATACCTCGAAACACATTGACAGTGATCATTTTTTTCTTTTTTCTTTTTAAGCCAGTTTTTGATAAGTAGTGTATTATGGGGGCTACGGGAACCTCCACCTTATGGAAAATTAACATTACCTCCACCTTATGGAAAATTAACATTACCTCCATCTTATGGAAAATTAACATTACCTCCACCTTATGGAGATATAGCATTGCTTCGATCTCGAGTTCGTTCACTTCGGCTACCTATTTTTAATGGCCCGGACCAAATTTTGGTTGGTGGGGGTATGTGGTTATTTTGGCAGATGGTTTCTGGTAAATTTTTAGCAATTGATGTGTGTTGTGTGGATTGCCTATATTAGTAAGTAATATTATTTAAATAAAACAAAATGTCATCGGCTGGTGTATTCGATCTTTGGTACTTTATTTTACGAAGCGGGAGTGCTAACCACTACACTGTGACGTACACTGGCTCTGGATGTATTAAATGTCGAATGTATTCTAACAATTAACATTTTGATCTGTATGTTAATTAAGTGTACAAACATGTTTCAATCAACTTTCAAATAGGTTTTGCTCAAAGTTTTCCGTTCACGTGATTACATCATGTTATGTTATTTACACATTTGTGTGAACCGGATATTTAACCATATGTATGAAATAAATTTTCCAATTGCATCAGGCTAGGCATAACCTTGATTGCACACATTGACGTCACATGATTTTCTAGAACAAATACTGGAAAATTCTTGTTTTAAGATCACATGTCTAAACAACGTGACTTTTATCTATATATACCCTTCATTACTTACGAATTTTATAGTTATCTCCAAAACTCTGCGAAACTCATCAGTTGTCCTTATCAGTTTAATTGTTGTAAAGATTTTAATTTGTACTGTTTAATTGTTGTAAAAAATTTAATTGTTGCTGTGAAAAATGGAATTCAATACTTACCAAGCTGCTGTTGCTGCTGCTGCTACTGCTGCTGCTGTTCCTCAACAAGATCGTGGTGTTACTATGGAATTGCTAAGACAATTGAATGAAACGGGAAAGGTGAAACCTTGGATTAAATTGGGTGACATGGTTATTAACAAGTTGTATAAAATTGTCGGAATTAGACAATTACAGTCGAAATTTGATCTGACAAAAATGAAAACTGTTCTGGAGTTGGAAAATGGATATGTATCACTACCGATGAGATTCGACAATATGGATACCCAAAAATTTGAATGGTTAAAAAACTCACCTAACATGGCTGTTGTGAACACCGGCGTTGTAGGAAAAACCTTTTCGATAGAATTCAGAGAAATTAATTTGATGGAGTATTACAATTCTGCACACTATGATCCTTCTTGTAGTACTTGAATGAAATGGAATAATTCTACCAATGAGATTCAACACAAATGTATACACTATGTTGATCATAATTAAGAAATTGTTTGTTTTTTTATATTGTTTGCTAATAAATTTTTGAAAATATATATATTTTTTATTTATGTATACCTTATTCCTCAAAATATAAAAACACACTTATTTCTCAAAAATTATTTTTATTAAAATTATATATTATAACAATAGTGTTTGTACATAGATATGACGTTTTGTAATGCACAATGTCCAGATAAATGACTTCCACATCGAGGGCTGTTGTAAGTTGTTACCATAACCCGCAGCTTAGGACAGTCGAGCGCTTCTTCAAGATTCATTACGACCATTGACGGGAGTAATTGCTTAAGATATCGAACTTTTTCTTCACCCTTTACGTAGATTATTCGAGCTGAGCGTAATTAGTCCATTAGGATATATTGCAACTGATCATAGTCGATGTGACCATCCATCCAAGAGAATCCATGATGATTTTTTCGTAACCACCGAGCAGTCTGTTGATCCTTTTCACTCAAACCACAAAATGGAATTGGTGATTTAAATACATAATGTTGTAGTGTGTAGTCATCGTTGTAATATTCTTTACCGACATTAAATTTCAGTATAGCCAATTCTTTTGTATAGAAACTTGCTTTTGTTGTATTTTGAAATCCTTGAAAATCAACAATCGCCACATCAGCCATCGTGATGATGATGCAAAGTCTAAAGTAAGAATAATCTGTCTAAAAATCAAGTACGGCTTTTATACAAATTTTGTGACAATGTTTGTCAATGGATTATATTGAACTATGCGATCGTGTAATAACAAGCAAAATGCTGACGTATTGTCTGGTATTTCTTTCGATGTTTTAAATTCAATTCGTATATCCACAGGTCCACTTTTTAGAGATTCGTTTTGGTGAGAACAATCTATAAATATAATGGGAGCAATTTTTTTATACTCTTCACGATTTAACAATGGTTCATTTGTAGTATTGTTTAAGTCATTGTAGGCTTCTTGAAATTTTGAATACTTGTGGTATGCCAGTGCATATTTATTATTAGCGAAATCTAAATTCAGGTCCATGTATGGATATTTCTATGAATTCAAATACACCTTGATATCAAAAAGTTCACAGTGATCGAAAATGGCAGCATTTTTCTCTTTTTTATTACGTCGATCTGTTTGTAATGCAAATATAATATAACGCGGTTTTTCCAGTTGTGTTGTTGTTTTCACTGTCCAAATGTTGTGTTTTGTTATTGGAACCGTTGGCTGTATGTGCATATCCCAAGTGCGAAAAGCGATAGGTATATCTTGACTATTTTCCACAATTTTTAACAATCTTAATTTCGACTCATCAGCAACTGTAACATGCGGAACCATCCATTGAATTTTGTGTATATGAAAAGTGACGTCATCCGTTGCTGAAACAATTGCATCCAGATCAGTTCGCGCGCGAATCATAATCAGTTGGTGTTTTGCATTAACAATAACTTTCTTATAATGGTTAATGAAACCAAACACTCGATCTAGCGGTAGACAGAAATTAAAATACCCCTTGTCGGATACTTTGATTTTTTCATCTGGACCACACCATCCTGCGTTTTGTAGTTCCTGGCTCTGGTTTTCATTTAATGATAAATAATTCATTAGTGTAGTTGTTGGACCGACGTATTTACACTGATCAATTTCCACATCGTTTAGTTCATATCGCATTTCTTCAAACAAGTACGCCATTGAATTATTGCTTAATTCCGCTGTAGTAGATACCGTTCCATCACTCTTCAGTAGCTGTCCTTCTATGTAAAGATAACTCTTGTGCGGTAATAAAATTAAATTTTGATCCTGTATACAAATTCGAATTTCGTCGCTGTTGTTATATGCATTCAAAAATGGTGAATACGCATGCTCCTCTAGCTTCGAAATGCTTTCATCAAAATTAATAGCCGTATTGACGTTTAAAATACTATTCATTTTTTCTCTTCTTCTTTTTCTTCAAAGTCAAACCCAACTGTTGTAAAAAATTTGCGTTTGCCAAAGTTAATGGTCGCTTTCTTGTCACCGATCTGCTTAGGCTGGTGGTAAGTTGTAAACTGTTTGATTGTATCGGTTTTTCTTCATTAAATACCAACATGTTTTATGTCGGCTTTAAGTGTAACTTAATCGTTATCGTTTCGTCTCGAAAATTAACCAAATTGCCGTCTTGATCCACAATACGGAGCACTATATACAACACGAATATGATCCATATTCGTTGCACGCTCACAGGCATATAGATTATTGTATTTGGTGTCTCACTTATTTTATACCCAGCTTCAACTTGTATAGAAAACGAATAGATATTATGTGATTGAATGTTATTCAGGTAGCTGTTTGTTGTAATATTTGTCTCAATTTGCACCAGATTGACTTTCATAATGTTCATTGGCTTATCCGAATTATAATAGTGACCCCCTGGTAGTTTTCGTTTATTGAAACCCAACAATGACCCGATAGATCGGTCTTTATCGAAATATATTGTTTCGGTACATTTAATTGAACTTTTTAACGTATTGTTATTTGCACGTAGTAAAAGCTGCGCATTAGCACTTGTTTTACCACTCCTTGTGAACATATCATCTATATAAGTTTCCAAGTCTTCCAAGTCGTAATTACCAACAGGTATCTCGATGTAATGTGGAGCCTTGTCATCATCACCGAAATGAAACAAATTATTTGTTTCATCCACGTTTGGTACAGAATTATACGTCTCGAAATTAATTAGTCCACAAACATAATTACCGGGTAATTCAATAGGCGGGAAATATTCAGCGGTTAATATTGATGAGTTTCCACTTAAGGTTAGTGTGAACGACATGATGTTTAAGACACAAATAAACCAAGTTATACATTACAGAAATATTTATTTATACAAAATTGCTTTTGTTGTATAAAAATTCTAAACAAAGATGACCACAATTAAAATTATTATAATTTTGATAAACATTATAATTATATTTAATATTGTTTCCATGTAGATATTTTGCAACTTCAACAGGCGGTAGTAAATTCCCATAACTATCAAAATATTCCACATTTTTATTGTTTTTTGCATATGCCACCCAATGACTTCCAGATCCAGATGAACTTTCCAAATTAACAACACCGCATTCCTTTCGCCATGGTCGTTTTGGTAATTCGTCCCTCATGAATACACCACGGAAATTTGGTAAATGCTTGGTTCCAAACCGATAGATGTCATAATTAGTTAACGGCCTATTGGGCAGCTCGCTCAGTGGTTTTTTGATTCGATAAAAAGACCCCATCCTCTTCTGTACGGTTTTAAATAAAGTCCAGTACCAGATTTCGATCCGAGAGCGATTGCTTCCATCATTTTGTTATGTCTCTGATTTTCATCCAACTGTTTCTGCGCTGTTTTGTACGTATTAATTGCTTTTGCAACACCAGCTGCGCCACCAGCAAGTGACCCCACGGCAGACAATCCAGCAAATAGTGGAACTAAAAATGGTAAAATTCCACCAGTTTTCGGAATCGGTATAATTCTTGGCGATGTAAACTGATTCTTGTTCTTCTTGAAAATTGTTTTAGCCGCTTTCAGTGCTATTTTGACTGAATCTTTTATAGTTTTTGGTTTGTTTTTCTTCAATATACTTCTTATATCACGAACTCCAGCACCAAATATTAATTTCTTTCCATTTTTGTTTGCCTTCTTCCTATTTGAATGACCCATCCCCAATTTTACTTTTGATTTCATCGCGTTCGTCACAGCCCAAGCAGCAGCTCGTTCACCAAAATTTGCGTCTGATGATTTAACTCGTTCCCACGCTTTGTTGGCTAAAATTAAATCAGCCTTGTGTCGATCGTTAATATTTTTGAATTGTGAATAGGCGATATCGTGTTCTTTACATGCAGCGTCCAATTTGTTGATACCGGGGTCACCTCGCAACAATCGTTCTCGTAGTTTAGTTCCAGGTCCACAATACTGGTAGCCGGGTAAGTGTAGTTCAAATGGCAGCTTGTTGATTGTAGAATTTATTAGTCCCTTACCAGATGTTTTCACTTTACTTGTTCGTCTGCAACTGACACCTTGTTGTTTTCGCACAGGCATATTAAGGTGAACTGAAAACAGAAATGTATGCTAACTGTTTTTATAGATATTATAAATAGATTAAAATTTTACGTAACTTGTTAGTATACGAAATAATCTAATTCGAACAACACCAGTAAAATGTCTTCATTTATAAAACAGCGGGAAACCCTACCGGTAACTGATTTTGAATTGTCATTGAATAATGGCGGTAACTGTAAAAAAAACGGCCCACTGCTACCCAACAGTATTAGAGCAGTCGTTTGTGGACCGAGTGGATGTGGAAAAACTTCACTGCTTATTTCACTAATACAACATCCCAATGGTTTGACGTTTGAAAATATATACATCTACTCCAAATCGTTGCATCAACCGAAATATGAATATCTAAAAGAAATTATTAAACTTGTTAAAGGTATGGGGTTTTTCACATTCTCCAATAACGAAGATGTCATACCACCAATGGACGCTTTACCAAATTCATTGATAATATTCGACGATGTATCTGTGCGGGAGAAAAAAGCCATAATAGAAGAATATTTTTGTCACTCTCGACACTACAACGACGATTGTTTTTACCTAACACAGACGTATACAGCAGCACCCAAACACAATGTTCGCGACAATACAAATTTTATTGCTGTCTTCAAACAAGATGATCTGAATCTTAAACATATTTACGATGACCACATCAATACCGACATGTCTTTCATAGAATTCAAAAACCTATGTCAAGAGTGCTGGCGAGATAAATATGGATTCTTAACTATCTGCAAAGAAGACGATATTCACAATGGGAGATATCGAAACAAGCTTGACCGCTTTTGGAGAGGGCGCTGATGAGCTGACCAACCGGTGCATTAACTGCTTTAAGCCAGTCTGATAGCCGGTTTCAACAGGCTGTTAACTGCTATAACTACAGCAGTAACCGAGCTGTTAACTGATATTAATCCCTTACTTATAAATAAGCAGCTGTCATGATGAAGTTTCAGTTCTTGAGAGGCCGTTGCATGAAACACTTGTCACCAAGATGGATAAGAAGAAGAAGGAGCTTGTTAAAAAGAACATTATAAAAACGGCAAGCAATATACGGAAAAAATTTAAGGCCTTACGATCGGGGAAGGTGGAATCAGAGATGTTGTTACAAAGTACACTAGAACCAGTAACCACCCCGCTTAAAGAAATAGCTACAAAATTAAGTGATGAAAAACAAAGACATCCTATAAAAGTGGAAACAAAAAATGAACAAACGCAAGTATTAGATACGTTTACACCTAAAATTAAAAAGAAAAAATTAGAAAAACAAACTGCATACTACTATAATCTGCCAACGAAGGAGGAAGATACTTCAGTACAAGATGTTCCAGAAGATGTTTTTGAATCATATCCAGAAGAACAACAAAATGTACTTGAAACACCAAAATTTTTTGGATCAGCACAAAGTGTTGCTCGAAAATTAATGCCGACACCTGAAGATTTGACAAAACAGTTTGGATTAATAGCAAGAAATTATTTACAGTTATACCTTCAGCCAAATAGCGGTATTGATACAGTATACGGACCGTACAAAAAAGATGATGAATGGATGATTGGAAATCAACCATTTCAAATAGCTGGTGATGATATAGTAATTGACAATATTACGTATGAAGGCACCCCCGGTTTATATGAGTTGATTTTCATGAACATACCAAAAAGTGGTTTATATAATACTAAAGATTTAAATGCGTATAGGCAAATTTTAAAGCAAACAAATGCGCACAGACGAAATTACAGTCCAAACCAGCAAATTAAAGGTAGCTCAAGTTTTAAGTACGTAAACATTATTAGTCAGCTGTTTCCAATCAGTTCCGCTAAAAAAGCAATACCAAGATAAATGTATGGCACAAGAAGTCGCGCCGGAAGCTCTCCAAGATCCGGACATGGTTTGATGCAGTTTAACAATTTGCAGAAAGACTTTATATACTGGGACGACCCGAACGAACTGGTCAGTCGACTACGATTACTAATAGCATCACAAGAGGCGGGACATACCGGACACAATAACGAAATTATATCCATCATCGAAGAACTGAGGGAAGCAGATATTGTCGAGTAATTATGGATAAGTTTGGTCGTGTGCGTAACAGAAAGATAACTATAGACAAATACGGACGGGTACATGACAAAAGTATTAAAAAATAATTGCTTAAACAAATTGGATTGAAGTTGACACGTATGGGGAATTACGATATTGGACACAGACAACTGACAAATGTAAGGGATCCGGCTGATGATCAAGATGTTGTAAATTTAAAATTTTTGAAAAGCTTTATAGAAGAGAGGTTTCTAGCGGCTACAAAAAAGCTACCTGATTCCTTTATAACTCAAACACAAGAGAACATAAAAATATTAGATATTCGTCTCTCGAAGGTTGAACGACATTTTAACGAGATATTAAAATTTTATGAAGACATTAAGGAAAAACTTGTTAAAATAACCAAAACAGAAAATAAAGATGAGCAAACGGCAAGTGGTACGTGAACTACACAAACCAGCGCGAAAGAATTTTCCTCGCAGACATGTGATTGTGAAAGGAATTGATGATTTATGGCAGTGTGATTTAATTGAAATGGGTACTTATGCATCAGTGAATAAAAACTACAATTACCTGTTAACAATAATTGACGTGTTCTCGAAACAGGCGTGGGCGATACCGGTGAAAAATAAAACTGCAAAAGAGGTGACAGCTGCATTTGAATCGGTACTTAAACAAGGACGCTTACCGAGAAATTTACAAACCGACGATGGTAAGGAATTTTATAATCAGCTGTTTAAAACACTCATGAATAAGTACAACATCAACCACTATTCGACATTTTCAACGAAAAAAGCATCAGTGGTGGAGAGATTTAACAGAACGCTGAAGACCGAAATGTGGAAAAAGTTTAGCTACAATGGGTCGTATCGATGGATTGATATGCTGGACGAATTAATGGATAATTACAATTCGCGTAAACATAGAACAATTAAAATGCGACCGCGCGATGTAACACCAAGCAAGGAGAATATGCTTCTCTCAACTGTTTACAATTATGCACAAACTGCTGTCAAACCAAAATATAAAGTTGGTGATATTGTTCGCATTAGCAAGTATAAATCCCAATTTGACAAAGGATATCTACCATCATGGTCAACTGAACTTTTTAAAATAATTAAGGTGCAATTAACTAACCCGGTTACGTACGTATTGGAGGATTATCAAGGTAATCCAATACAGGGTGGTTTCTATAACGAAGAACTCCAAAAAGTAAAGTATCCGGATGTGTATTTAGTGGAAAAGGTGTTGAAAAAGAAGAATGATAAAGTATATGTGAAGTGGCTTGGATTTGGAAATGATCACAACTCATGGATATCGTCTGCCCATTTACTATAAATATGTTGAACTATGGTAATCATCAGTCATTCTTGGTGAAACAGTAGCAGCAGCAATGGAAGCAGTAGAAAAAACCATCCAAGACCAGATAACAATGGAAGAAAACAGTGTGCGACGTCGATTTTTGAATAAAATGCTTGATAATGCTATTAGACTGCGTGATGTTGAAACAATTAGATTTATTGCAATGAAGGAGCGCGAACTTTTCTGCCCTGGAAAAATAACATTTGGAATTAAACACAATACATCTAGAGAGGTGTTGGAAATATTATTCAACTTTACTTTCGAAACGAATGAAAAATTTGTATCTGAACTTGATTCGCTTAAAGATGTCGTTACAACTTGGTTACGGGCGGCTGTAGAATATGCTCGACCAGAACTGTTGAAATTTGTGTTGGACATAATTGAAAAATACGGCATTCAAGGCGTGTGTCTGAACAAAGAAGATGACGACGATAGCGATAACGAAGATAATTGTCTGATGTGTTGGATTTGGCAGAATATTGAAAAAGGTCGTAATAATCCGACAGCTCAACTTGGTTTTGAGACAGGACCGGACAGTGGTCCCTGGCCTTCAGTTTGTCTTAAGGATTATTTAGACATCGATAAATTATTACGAGAACGTTTATACATAAATTAGACATAATTTTTACATGTATTATTATTGTTTGTTAATAAAATCATAATGTTTTAGGCGCATTATTATGATTTAGTAATAAAAACTTTAATAAAATTGATCATTTTTATTTTCCACCCCTTTACATTTTAATACAATTTACAATTAAAAAATAATAAATATAACTTATAATTTTTATAAATATTAACTAAAGCTACAGATACTAAAACTAACCATTAAATATAGAACTTATAAATATTTTTAAATTAACAAAAATAAAAGTCTTCAATTTTGTAATGTCCCCATGGGAGAGTTTTAAGTCTGTTGTTGGGTACTATAAAACGTTTATCATCAGTATTTGATAACGCCGCCTTATTAATTAAGTGAGTGTAGAGTTGATGTTTTAAACTGCGAAACACACTCATTTGTCTGTAAAGTATTTCCGAGTTTCTACTTTTTACACAGTTTATATAGTCACTAACGTCTATTTCTTTTTTTACAACATTCTTTTTTATACCTTTAAGTTTTTTAATTGGCGGATCATCACCTTTTTTCACAATACAATAGGATTTGGCTTTTACACCGATAAATTTTTCAATAATTGTTCCAGAACACTCGTCTTTAAATTTGCCAAGCACTTTTTTATTTAAACGAGGCAACCCATATATATTGTCACTCGTAAAATCACTTGTGTCAAAATAAGCACTAATGTCTGGCTTAATATCAGCATAAAAGTCTTCTGTTTGTATTTGGTATATAAAACTGTCGGTGTCCATATACAACAACTTAACGTTATCACCGTATTTTGGTTTTATATACCCATAATGAAAATCATACATTAGTGTTTTCGACAATTCGAGAACACTAAATCCTACATATATTGGCTTGTTATAAATAACTTTTAAACGATTCATTTGCACAATCACTAGGTTTTCATGTATAACTGACCGACTATGAAAGTTCGGTCTACTTATAAGACTACTAGCACCCAACTTTTTACCAATATTCTCCCAATGGGTAATTATACGCACATCCACACGTTTATTAACGTTTTCCATTGTCTTGCCAAACACACTATTGTTCATTAGTTTATAAAAATCTTTTTCAAAATTATTTGTTGCTTTAGAGCGGAGTTCAGTGTTCAAGTCAATGTAGTTTTTAAGCCACGGCGATTGATTAAATTGAAGCACACGATGTATTTTTGTTAATTTTAAACCATATTTGAGGCACTGTTTTAAACTGCGGTAATGAATAACATATTTCTTTTTATCAGAAACACTAGCTATTAGTTTTCTGTTTTTTGATGTGATGTACGGCGGCTTCTCATTCTCCGGGCAGAATGGTAAATCTTCGTGGTGGTCGTGAAGTGTTTTTGGATACTGAAGATCCACTTCCAGTATATAACCAACACTAGCGTCATCAGCGATTGTGGATACATCAAAGTCTTTCAATTCACATTCCGAAACCCACTTGAAATCGTTGATTGGTAAGTGCTGCGACATAGCCCATCCGTATAAGTTGTTCGCATCCAGGTATTGAATAAATGTTGACGGTCTTGTTGGATCATAATTCTCGCAGTACTTATTATTAGCTTCGCTATAGCGTCCACAACACTGTGCTAAACCTCCACGCATTCCTTTCTGAATAAAATGTATCATGTCAATATCTGTGAGGAGTTCTAATTTCACTTGAGTATATTTTAACATGGCGTCCCAGCTCAGTCCCGGGGCGCTAAAGTATTGACAAGGATCCAATTGATACGTTCTCAAGCAAACGTCTCGAAAATTCTCAAAAACATCTGTCAGTAAGAGTACGTCAGTTTTTAAATACAAATCCGAATATTCGCCCAATGTTTCTGTTTCAAATTCGTGCCAGATTTGTTGTGCACGTTGATATTCGTTATCAGTGATATGTGCTGTATTTAGATTACTATAAAATGCCGACTTTGGAGGTAACGTGCGTTCTTCAAGACGTTCAACATTGTTGACATATTCATAAGGAAATACACCCTTTTCCTTAATTAAATTAAATTGGCGGTCTTCAGGATACGCTCGACGCACTTCAACAAACTGCTCCGGTTTCAAATTATTAGCCAGCTTGTCTAAACTGCTTGCCATAAATCTAAACGAATCGATGAAACGAAGTTGGATTGATTTTGTTTTTTTCTTACCATTTCCATCTTCATTTTCATCATCTTCCACATAGTCATCTTCTCCTTCAACATCAGGTTCATTATCTCCATCATCACCACCATCATCTATTTTTATATGTTTGGTGAAGGAAATGTAGCGTTCCTTGTTGTTGGCAATGACATCAATTTTTTCTTTAGCCACACCAAATTCACGCACAACGAAATGGGCATCGTAACCGGATAAATTGTGAAACATTACCGGAATGAATTTTGGCACCTTGTATTGTAAATTACAGTCGTTGTGTGCAGCACCACGGAATTCACCAGTTAAATGGTCATGGTCCCGCACACGATCTTTTCGTAATACATTACCACATATAAAACAGGTTGTCGCATTTATGTACTGCATTTGCTGGGCTGGTGTTAACGGTTTCATCGGCACTTGTTTGTCCAGAATACTATACAATCGTCTCGCTTCTTCATCGAGTTTCTCCATAAAGACTTTTCCACAATTTGGTCCCCGGTATTGTACAAATTTATTTAAATTGTCATCATATGAACACTTGATGTAATAAGCGAAACTGAACGGCTCATGTATTTGTATAGTATTTGTGAACGATGTTGTTGGATCTGGTGAGCATGTGTCGTATGGTTTCAAAATTGACTCAAAGTCGCAATAAATTGTGAACGGAACGCGTAATTGTTTCTTAAAATTCTTAAACTTTAATATATGTTTCCCTAAAGTCGGCAATACTGTGCGAACACCATTGCAGTCGTTCTTCGAATGTTCGTCTAATCCCGCCTCAGTTCTGAAGAATTGCAAGCACCCATCGCAAATATACTTGGTTTCTTTGTGCTTTGAAAATTGATGACTAACAAGTCTGCTTAGATTTTTAATCCAACAATAGTGACTGTTGTCACCATCTTCAATATACAGTAAATTAATATGTGTGCTCCTCTTTTGTGCTGTATGATGTAACGGTCCAACAATACTTTTATCTTCCACACCATAAACGTTGACGCTAATATCATTTAGAGATTCAAACAATCTAATATCCTTAATTTTAACTGGAAACTCGATTCCATCAAAATTTAGAACGGATGAATAATGCGGATATGATGCAAGTCGGTGTGGGTTATTATCGACTGGATGTAAAGCCGATGTGACTGCCCATGCAAAACATGCTTGACCTTGATTTTGAACATTGACAACCGCTTCTTTTCTCTTGATCCATGCTGGTAATTCAACATAGGATGATGCTCGAAGTGGATTATATTTATTAATATTCACTTCCAAGTAATAAACATCTTGAAGCATCCAGCCGGAACCGCGTGCCAGGAACTCCTCGCTTTTTGTTGTTATTACCGCCGCCATATTGTCATACATATCATTGATATTAGTTGACTCTGTTACAATAGAATTCCTGGTATTAAACGACTTGATATCCAACGTCACAGACCCATCTTTTTCATTTTTCGCATACAGTCCAAAAAGTTCAAAGTTTGTTTTAAATGCTTTGTGTTTTCCCAGTTCCGTACTCAGCAACAGTGACACCTTCTCCTTGATTTGCTCCAAAAAATCTTCAATTGACTGAGAGTTTCCACAATTCTTCACCCGGTAACTAATTATGCGACTTTTAAAAGCACTGTGGACAATTTCTACATTTTCATTTTCCATGCCGCAACAAATTTTATTTTTATGTGCAGTACTACGCAAATGTCCATTAAATGCCGCTTTAGGTATATCAATATCACAAACATCACAACGTTTTGTTTCGACTGGTTTCTGCACCTTTAATTTCTTTAAGATACCGCCATTTTCATCACTAGCTGAACGCTTTATTGAGCCGCTACTAGTTGATGGTTGAGCAGCTGTAGCCATCGTTTCATGGAACTCCCTCATATGACGCATAAGTGCATCAGCCCGACTAAAGAATACATCACACTGACTGCATTTCAAAATTTTGTTTCCATGCTTGGCGTTGACGTGTCGAGTTAAATTATCACGTCGTGTGAATGACGATCCGCATTCCTGACATTTGAACATGATGAAATTTTTCTAAAAATTTAAAATTATATTAATATATGAGAATTTAATTAAAAATTTAAAATATGATAATAAACTATAAAAAATAAATCAAAAATTATTTTTCTTACCAAGTATTTTTAATTACAACCAAAAAAGTAAACTGTTTATTTCAAAATTTAAAGCAACTGGAACACTTTATGTTTTTCACAGCTTTAACAATTGAACGAAACTATGCCTTGCCATGATTTGACAAGCCTTATATATCAACAAAAACAGGTAATGTGTACTCACAAAAAATGTAACCTTGCTTGATAATTTATGAGAATTTTTATAAACTTAATGTCAATGGATAATATATGTACCCGGAAAACGTTTATTATTCATATATAAATCTATAATCATGTGAGAAAAAATTTTTATGCAAAAAATATAACCTTGCTTGATAATTGATGAGAATTTTTATGAAATTAATGTCACTGGAAAATATGTAATTAACTATATAAAGTAAAAATATTCCTAGGTGGAAAAACCTTTATTATTCGTATATTATTATTACAAAAACAAAATAATGTAAGTGTATATATGAATTTTCAATTAAATAAGAAATTGTTTGATATTTACTCAAAGGTCAAACATGTATACTTGCAGTCAATTGTCTACTTATATCTGTAAATATTAAAAATCAACACTCATAAAGTAAATAATTATTGTACAGGGGCATTAATTATTAGGGACAAGAACAAAAATTATTATTGTTAAAATTTATTCATACATATATGAAAGTTAATTCTATTATTATAAAATTATTTTTTGTATAAATAAAATTAATATCTGTATATTTCTGTGTTTTAATTCAGTTGTTCCTTATTATGTGTAAAAACAGTGCAACTGATATTTATATTACACAGTATAAGCGGTGAAAGGTGACATAGTATGTATGTATGTATGATATGATGTCGTATAGCAACTTAAGTTGACTGGTGCTTACGAGTATCTTGTCAGATTTGTGGTAAGCAACAATACGAGCGGACGTGTCCAACAAAACAGTCATCACTACTCAGTACATATGTATTGTAATGTCTTATTATTGTGATCAATAAAAATCAGTTATTAAGGGAATGTACTTTTATTTTTTCATTTTCATTTTTACCTTGTCATCATTACTTCGTTTGTTGTACATATTCAGAAGTACTTACAACTAATATAGGATAAAAAATCAAGCATTGTAAGTAATATTATTATTTATTATACTGAATTAAAATTTAATTATAATGTAATTATCGAATATATTTTAAAATATTTTATAAATATTGTATATACCCTTTAAAAATTTTTACATAATCTGACATTTGTATTTTAAATAACTTAAAACATGTAATAATATCTTAATAAATTTTTACTGAATTAAAAAATTCTATTAATATAAGATTTTTAAATAAATAAAAATAATGTCTATATATTTCTGTGTTTTAATTCAATTGTTCCTTATTATGTGTAAAAACAGCGCAATTCTATGTATTATAAAACTTTCAGCATATAAAAATTCCAACAATACTAATACTATTTAATTTGTTTTTGTATGGTATTGTTTTATTGCAAGACTAACAAACAACGCTATATAATATGTGAAGTATAGTGAAAGTACTCTTTTGAATTTTGTTATGTACGTATGCGTATAGTAATGCTAGTCAATGTCATTGAACATATCGAGGCGGTTAGTCGTATATTGTAATTGAATTGCGATTGTTGTCTATAAAACTGGTTTGTTGGTTCACTACGATAATAAATATCTGTTGTATTACACGCAGTAAGTAGTCTACTTGTATCTGTAGGTATTAAAAATCAACACTTATAAAGTAAATAATTTGTTGTACAGGGACATGCATATAAAGAACAGACAACAGCATACAAAATAACTTTCACGGAAAGTTTTATAAAAATTATTATTGTTAAAATTTATTCATACATATATGAACATTAATTCTATTAATATAAAATTATTTTTTGAATAAATAAAATTAATATCTATATATTTCTGGGTTTTAATTCAGTTGTTCCTTATTATGTGTAAAAACAGTGCAATTGAGATTTATAAGTTACTAGATCCATGCAGTGTACTCAATGTCATTGAATATATCACAGCGAATGGTCGTATATAGGTAAAATATTGTTGTAATTGAATTGCAACACTACACACATCAATTGCCAAAAATTTACCAGAAACCATCTGCCAAAATAACCACATACCCCCACCAACCAAAATTTGGTCCGGGCCATTAAAAATAGGTAGCCGAAGTGAACGAACTCGAGATCGAAGCAATGCTATATCTCCATAAGGTGGAGGTAATGTTAATTTTCCATAAGATGGAGGTAATGTTAATTTTCCATAAGGTGGAGGTAATGTTAATTTTCCATAAGGTGGAGGTTCCCGTAGCCCCCATAATACACTACTTTGATACCATGTACTAAAATGTTTATAAGTTAATTTTTCTCGCTTTTGCCCCCGCAGGGTCCTAGGGCCCAAAAAAGGATCCAAAACAAACGGCTTGACGGATTGTTACCAAATTTTGCTCAAATACTATTCAGATCCTGAAAAAAATGGATGTGAGGTTCAAATTGATCCCTAGGGTCCCGGGGTCCCAAAAAGGACCTAAGATAAACCACTTAAGTGATCTTCATCAAATTTTGCTTAAATAAAAGGATGTGGCTATTTATACATACAGTATGTATACGCAATTGGCTATTTATACATACAGTATGTATACCCAATTGGCTATTTATACATACAGTATGTATACGAAATTGGCTATTTATACATACAGTATGTAGGGTAGACCGGGGTTAGTTGGGTACAGAGGTAAGTTGAACATGTAAAAATTACCCCACACAAAAGATATGGTCAAATTACCACACTTAAATAAATCAGTCTTATCCAATTAACCACATTAAAGAGGTAAGTTGAACATATAAAAATTACACCACACGAAAGATATGACAAAATTACGGTTATTTGGATAAGGGTGACTTAAATAAGTTAGGGTAGACCGGGGTTAGTTGGGTACAGAGGTAAGTTGAACATGTAAAAATTACCCCACACAAAAGATATGGTCAAATTACCACACTTAAATAAATCAGTCTTATCCAATTAACCACATTAAAGAGGTAAGTTGAACATATAAAAATTACACCACACAAAAGATATGACAAAATTACGGTTATTTGGATAAGGGTGACTTAAATAAGTTAGGGTAGACCGGGGTTAGTTGGGTACAGAGGTAAGTTGAACATGTAAAAATTACCCCACACAAAAGATATGGTCAAATTACCACACTTAAATAAATCAGTCTTATCCAATTAACCACATTAAAGAGGTAAGTTGAACATATAAAAATTACACCACACAAAAGATATGACAAAATTACGGTTATTTGGATAAGGGTGACTTAAATAAGTTACCCTTATCCAATTAACCATATTAAAGAAATTTGTATCATTTATAAATAATTTTTTTGAAATATTTATATGGAAATATTATCACAATTAATACATATATATGTATCACTAGTATTAGGTACGCAATTAATATGCGCCCAATTTTTGCACAACTGACATTCAATCCACGTTTCTTTGGGGCTACACTTTGAAAATAGTTCATTGCATATTAAGCAAGAAATCCTTGGTAATAATATTAAGCAATTACTATTAATACAAATATTAATTTTTTTAATAACTTTTTTACACTTTTTTTTTATATTTTGTTCTTTCTCTAATGTTTTTATTTCTATTGAATCGGTTAAAACACTAGATTTTCTTTTCCTCTTGGTTTGACCCTGTTCTTTTGAAGCAGCCCTTGGGTACGGTCGAACTATTTCTGGAGAAAATATTGTAGGTGATGATATTAAAATTTGCGATTCTGGGGGATCAGTTACGAATGACGGAGCGAAATCATCTTGAGTAAAAATATTTTCATTATATGGAAATATTCCAGTCTTTTTAAATCCTTTTATGATATTTGTATTAGTTGTAGCTAATGGTAATGAATCTGCTACTATTTTTGGGATATCATATATTGTTATTTTTTCACCTGGATTATTTCTTAACCATAAATCTTGTGCAGTTGAAGCATATTTCTTAAATGGTCCATACACAGCCACATCAAGTGGTTGTAATTTATGGCTACAATGTGGTGGAAAGGATAACATTACGATCCCATTATCTTTCGCTAAGTTTAAGGTTGGTACATGTAAATGTGAGGAATGATTATCTAATAAGAGTAATACTGGATTATTAATAGATGGTTTAACGTGTGCGATGAAATGCTGCATGTAGGGTAGACCGGGGTTAGTTGGGTACAGAGGTAAGTTGAACATGTAAAAATTACCCCACACAAAAGATATGGTCAAATTACCACACTTAAATAAATCAGTCTTATCCAATTAACCACATTATAGAGGTAAGTTGAACATATAAAAATTACACCACACAAAAGATATGACAAGATTACGGTTATTTGGATAAGGGTGACTTAAATAAGTTAGGGTAGACCGGGGTTAGTTGGGTACAGAGGTAAGTTGAACATGTAAAAATTACCCCACACAAAAGATATGGTCAAATTACCACACTTAAATAAATCAGTCTCATCCAATTAACCACATTAAAGAGGTAAGTTGAACATATAAAAATTACACCACACAAAAGATATGACAAAATTACGGTTATTTGGATAAGGGTGACTTAAATAAGTTAGGGTAGACCGGGGTTAGTTGGGTACAGAGGTAAGTTGAACATGTAAAAATTACCCCACACAAAAGATATGGTCAAATTACCACACTTAAATAAATCAGTCTTATCCAATTAACCACATTAAAGAGGTAAGTTGAACATATAAAAATTACACCACACAAAAGATATGACAAAATTACGGTTATTTGGATAAGGGTGACTTAAATAAGTTACCCTTATCCAATTAACCATATTAAAGAAATTTGTATCATTTATAAATAATTTTTTTGAAATATTTATATGGAAATATTATCACAATTAATACATATATATGTATCACTAGTATTAGGTACGCAATTAATATGCGCCCAATTTTTGCACAACTGCCATTCAATCCACGTTTCTTTGGGGCTACACTTTGAAAATAGTTCATTGCATATTAAGCAAGAAATCCTTGGTAATAATATTAAGCAATTACTATTAATACAAATATTAATTTTTTTAGTAACTTTTTTACACTTTTTTTTTATATTTTGTTCTTTCTCTAATGTTTTTATTTCTATTGAATCGGTTAAAACACTAGATTTTCTTTTCCTCTTGGTTTGACCCTGTTCTTTTGAAGCAGCCCTTGGGTACGGTCGAACTATTTCTGGAGAAAATATTGTAGGTGATGATGTTAAAATTTGCGATTCTGGGGGATCAGTTACGAATGACGGAGCGAAATCATCTTGAGTAAAAATATTTTCATTATATGGAAATATTCCAGTCTTTTTAAATCCTTTTATGATATTTGTATTAGTTGTAGCTAATGGTAATGAATCTGCTACTATTTTTGGGATATCATATATTGTTATTTTTTCACCTGGATTATTTCTTAACCATAAATCTTGTGCAGTTGAAGCATATTTCTTAAATGGTCCATACACAGCCACATCAAGTGGTTGTAATTTATGGCTACAATGTGGTGGAAAGGATAACATTACGATCCCATTATCTTTCGCTAAGTTTAAGGTTGGTACATGTAAATGTGAGGAATGATTATCTAATAAGAGTAATACTGGATTATTAATAGATGGTTTAACGTGTGCGATGAAATGCTGCATGTACATAAAAAATTCTTCATTTGTTACCCAACCGCTAGAATTTCCTGCACCAATAGAACCTTTTGGTCCATTATTAATAAAATGATTTTTATATTTTTTTCGTGGAAATACGAACATAGGAGGCACTGTATTTCCGTTTGCAGAAACAGCACATATTAGTGTGACATTAGTGCCCCGTTCAGCAGAAGTTATGGAGCCAACATTTTTTTTACCTTTGGCAGCAATTATTTTAGTAGGTCTTAATACAGTACTAATTGAGGTTTCATCAACATTATAAATATTTGATGCGGTAAATTGATATTTATTCTTAACTTCAGCTAATTTTGTGAAAAATGGTTTTACATTTTGAACATTAAATGATGTCGCTCGTCCGATACTTGTTGCTTCTGGTTTTCTAATTGATAATTCTCGATTCCTTTTTAGAAAACTAGTAAGCCACTCTTTGCCAGCTATTTTATTAATTTTCCATATTTCAGGCATTTTAATATTAAATTTTTCAGCACACTCATAAGCAAGCTGGCGAACATTTTTCGGAGTCAATCCATAAAATATCGAAGCCATTTGTAGTAAATAATCTTTTAATGCAATTTCCTGGTCCTTAGAAAATACTTGTCTAGGTTTTTTATAACCAATTGTCGGTAAATCTTGCGTTTCCTTATTTTTATATGCTTTTAACTTAATTATATAACGTGATAGTGTCGTACGTTTAATATTAAATTCCTTTGAAGCAGCATTGATACTTCGGTTTCCAGAAATTATTGTTCTTGCGGCATCATTAAATGTTTCGATAGATATAAAACCTCTTTCAGTTTTACGTTTATAATTTCTCATATCTAATAGAAATAAAAAACAAATATATAATAAAAGAAAATCTTAATCATAGTTTTGTTAATGAAAAAAATTTTACTTACTTGTTATTTGTAAATGATACAAATTGATAATTGAAACTGATGTATTTTGTTAAGATAAATCTATTACTGTTTTATATTAAAAATTTATATATTTGAAGAAAATTTCAATTTTTGTAAAATGAGTGTACATTATAATATATAAAATAGCATTGTGAAATAAAAGCACATAATATATGAAGGTATATGCACTTAAACTTTGTAATTAAACAATTACGGTCACATACAAAAAGTAGTCACAAACGCCACAAACTTCACAAACACAAATCGTTCACATTTTTATATGTAAAATTTATAATTTTGAAGAAAATTTCAATTTTTGTAAAATTAATATATATTAAAACCACTTTTTAAGTAATAGTTTAAAAAAATAGAAACAAGTTCGCATTTACATGTATTTTGTTAAAAGTAACACAATTCGTTCACTTTTATTATATATAAAATTTATAGTTTTGGAAAAAATTACAAATTTTTTTAAAATTAATAATGGTTGTAACCACTTGTAAGAATAATTGAAAAAAATAATAAAAAAAAGTTCACAAAAAACAATGTTTAAGTGCATATAACAACACATATTATGTGCTTTAACTTCACGACGGTGTATCGTACACTAAACTTTTTATGTTTCCTATCATTTAATATATTCTGGTTTATAAAAAAAGGGGAAACATCACAAACACATACGTGTTACTAAACATATATGTGATATATGTGGTATGTTATTATGTATGTTATTATGTATGTTTTAATATTTAAACAAGGGTGCCACCCCAACACATCTTACTGAATATATATATATATATATATATATATATATATATATATATATATATATATATATATATATATATATGTATGTAATATGTGTTATGTATATGTAGTTAAAATACACATGAATATATATATGTAAAACTTTTTATGTTTCCTATCATTTAATATATTCTGGTTTATAAAAAAGAGGGAAACATCACAAACACATACATGTTACTAAACATATATATGATATATGTGGTATGTTATTATGCATGTTTTAATATTTAAACAAGGGTGCCACCCCAACACATCTTACTGAATATATATATATATATATATATATATATATATATATATATATATATATATATATGTATGTAATATGTGTTATGTATATGTAGTTAAAATACACATGAATATATATATGTAAAACTTTTTATGTTTCCTATCATTTAATATATTCTGGTTTATAAAAAAGAGGGAAACATCACAAACACATACATGTTACTAAACATATATATGATATATGTGGTATGTTATTATGTATGTTTTAATATTTAAACAAGGGTGCCACCCCAACACATCTTACTGAATATATATATATATATATATATATATATATATATATATATATATATATATATATATATATATATATATATATATATATATATATGTATGTAATATGTGTTATGTATATGTAGTTAAAATACAAATATTGATTTTTATTTTTCTTACGTATTTAGAAAGGTTTTTTATATGATATTGTATGTATACAGTATTGAAATGGCTTTTTATCTTATGATAATGTATGAAAAATGTAGATTTAAAATACTAATGGAAGTAAAATATTTTAATGCGTTAACAAAAGTCAGGTGAATGTATAATATTTTAACCAAAAGTAAGTTAAAGTATTGAAATATTGGTATATGTGAATGTTTTATTATGATTTTTCTAACTATTCATAAAAGTTGATAAAACGTACACCATAAATAACAAATTATAAATTTACTCTTAAACTATTATTTTTACATAAAAAATACTTATCCACATTTGTTTATTTTAAGAAAATACATCATAATTTTAAAAAAAGTTTTAATATTTATGAATTTTTAATAGTTTTGTATCTTATGATAATGTATGAAAAATGTAGATTTAAAATACTAATGGAAGTAAAATATTTTAATACGTTAACAAAAGTCAGGTGAATGTATAATATTTTAACCAAAAGTAAGTTAAAGTATTGAAATATTGGTATATGTGAATGTTTTATTATGATTTTTCTAACTATTCATAAAAGTTGATAAAACGTACATCATAAATAACAAATTATAAATTTACTCTTAAACTATTATTTTTACATAAAAAATACTTATCCACATTTGTTTATTTTAAGAAAATACATCATAATTTTAAAAAAAGTTTTAATATTTATGAATTTTTAATAGTTTTGTATCTTATGATAATGTATGAAAAATGTAGATTTAAAATACTAATGGAAGTAAAATATTTTAATACGTTAACAAAAGTCAGGTGAATGTATAATATTTTAACCAAAAGTAAGTTAAAGTATTGAAATATTGGTATATGTGAATGTTTTATTATGATTTTTCTAACTATTCATAAAAGTTGATAAAACGTACACCATAAATAACAAATTATAAATTTACTCTTACTCTATTATTTTTACATAAAAAATACTTATCCACATTTGTTTATTTTAAGTAAATACATCATAATTTTAAAAAAAGTTTTAATATTTATGAATTTTTAATAGTTTTGTATCTTATGATAATGTATGAAAAATGTAGATTTAAAATACTAATGGAAGTAAAATATTTTAATACGTTAACAAAAGTCAGGTGAATGTATAATATTTTAACCAAAAGTAAGTTAAAGTATTGAAATATTGGTATATGTGAATGTTTTATTATGATTTTTCTAACTATTCATAAAAGTTGATAAAACGTACATCATAAATAACAAATTATAAATTTACTCTTAAACTATTATTTTTACATAAAAAATACTTATCCACATTTGTTTATTTTAAGAAAATACATCATAATTTTAAAAAAAGTTTTAATATTTATGAATTTTTAATAGTTTTGTATCTTATGATAATGTATGAAAAATGTAGATTTAAAATACTAATGGAAGTAAAATATTTTAATACGTTAACAAAAGTCAGGTGAATGTATAATATTTTAACCAAAAGTAAGTTAAAGTATTGAAATATTGGTATATGTGAATGTTTTATTATGATTTTTCTAACTATTCATAAAAGTTGATAAAACGTACACCATAAATAACAAATTATAAATTTACTCTTAAACTATTATTTTTACATAAAAAATACTTATCGACATTTGTTTATTTTAAGAAAATACATCATAATTTTAAAAAAAGTTTTAATATTTATGAATTTTTAATAGTTTTGTATCTTATGATAATGTATGAAAAATGTAGATTTAAAATACTAATGGAAGTAAAATATTTTAATACGTTAACAAAAGTCAGGTGAATGTATAATATTTTAACCAAAAGTAAGTTAAAGTATTGAAATATTGGTATATGTGAATGTTTTATTATGATTTTTCTAACTATTCATAAAAGTTGATAAAACGTACATCATAAATAACAAATTATAAATTTACTCTTAAACTATTATTTTTACATAAAAAATACTTATCCACATTTGTTTATTTTAAGAAAATACATCATAATTTTAAAAAAAGTTTTAATATTTATGAATTTTTAATAGTTTTGTATCTTATGATAATGTATGAAAAATGTAGATTTAAAATACTAATGGAAGTAAAATATTTTAATACGTTAACAAAAGTCAGGTGAATGTATAATATTTTAACCAAAAGTAAGTTAAAATATTGACATATTGGTATATGTGAATGTTTTATTATGATTTTTCTAACTATTCATAAAAGTTGATAAAACGTACATCATAAATAACAAATTATAAATTTACTCTTAAACTATTATTTTTACATAAAAAATACTTATCCACATTTGTTTATTTTAAGAAAATACATGATAATTTTAAAAAAAGTTTTAAAATATATGAATTCTTAAAAATTTTGTATCATTTACTATTAATATGTAAAAATTTTTTTTAAGTTCAAATATACATTGATTTTGTATGTAAGCGATGTTGTTGCAGTCATCTGACTTATATTGAGTACAAACATCGTCTTACGATGTGTGTTGTTACTGTACTATGTTTTATGTGTCTATATAAAAATCAAAAAAACTGAAAAAAAAATGAAAAATTTTAAAAAAAATTCTTATATTTTAATATAAACTTTAAAAAACTTCATTAATAATTATATATTTTATAGTTTTTATCATTTTTATAACAAATTAAAACAAAAAAATATAAAAAAAAAGTAAAATTTACCACGCTGCAAAATCCAAAACTTATATATGATGATGGTACCTTTTTAAATATCGATGTGTGTAGTTGACTTAAACATTATGAACGGTTCGGTCAAAGTATATATAGCTATTATGTATGTGTGTAAGAGCATTACATTAATAGTTTTATTTTGACTAAGTTCTGTTCTTTTGAAAATATTATTTTTTGTTAAGTTGATATTTTCAAATAATTTTTATTTACTACAGTAACATCGTAAAGGTACTTCATCGAAAAATTATGAAAATATATAAAGTAAGTGTTTTGGTATTAAAAAAAATATGTGTTTTTATTTATTAAAAATTTTTATGATTTTTATTAATAATTCACATATATTTTTATTAACCCAAAACCATTTATATATAATTTTTATAATTTTTTAATATTATCCTATATTATGTCAAAGCAAGTCCATGGGCTATAGGTGTTAAGCCTTAGGCTCTTATGTGGACAAACAATTTTATAAAATAAATTTTTTAATAAATTTATAATGCAGAAACTCACTACATACCAAGCGCGAATGAAGTGTGTTATTCGAACGTTAAATAAATATATATTTTATATATTTAAAAATTGTCGCATACAATCTAGCGAAGAGTTATGAGCAAATGTTTGAATTATTTCAATAAAACTATATTACTTAAAATATATGGTAATAGTTTTTATTCAAATATGAATATTTTCAAAAAAGAATTTTTTTTATTTTTTTAAATATTAAAAATTTTAGAAAATATTTTTTATATAAAAAGTAACAAAAGAAATAAATTTATTTTTATTTCAATTTTTGTTATAATTTTTATATGTTTATATCAGTTTATGAAGAAATTTCATACTGATTAATAAATGAAAAACTTTTTAAAATATTTCTTTTTTTTTTAAATTGGAATAATTTTATTAAGTTTGGAACATACAGTTCCCTGGTTGATCCTGCCAGTAGTCATATGCTTCTCTCAAAGATTAAGCCATGCATGTCTCAGTACAAGCCATATTAAGGTGAAACCGCGAAAGGCTCATTATATCAGTTATGGTTCCTTAGATCGTACATACATTTACTTGGATAACTGTGGTAATTCTAGAGCTAATACATGCAAACAGAGTTCCGACCAGAGATGGAAGGAATGCTTTTATTAGATCAAAACCAATCGATGTTAACATATTTTTATAATATATTTTATGTTTTTTTATAATTTCATATATATATATATTTAATATATGTGCATCGTAATAATTTGGTGACTCTGAATAACTTTTAGCTGATCGCACGGTCTTTATAGTACCGGCGACGCATCTTTCAAATGTCTGCCTTATCAACTGTCGATGGTAGGTTCTGCGCCTACCATGGTTGTAACGGGTAACGGGGAATCAGGGTTCGATTCCGGAGAGGGAGCCTGAGAAACGGCTACCACATCCAAGGAAGGCAGCAGGCGCGCAAATTACCCACTCCCGGCACGGGGAGGTAGTGACGAAAAATAACGATACGGGACTCATCCGAGGCCCCGTAATCGGAATGAGTACACTTTAAATCCTTTAACGAGGATCCATTGGAGGGCAAGTCTGGTGCCAGCAGCCGCGGTAATTCCAGCTCCAATAGCGTATATTAAAGTTGTTGCGGTTAAAAAGCTCGTAGTCGAATTTGTGTCCTACACTGTCGGTTCACCGCTCGCGGTGTTTAACTGGCATGTTTTGTGGGACGTCCTACCGGTGGTGAGGTATAAATTATATATTGTATAATATGGTTATAAATACTTGTATTTTTATTTAAATTTTTATTTTTATGGTAAGTTATTATTTATATTTTTACTTACTTGAAAAGTTTAAAGTATACTAGTTAAATTTTATATACTAATATGTACTAAATTTTATATACTGTATGTTTTGATTGATCAAGAACGAAAGTTAGAGGTTCGAAGGCGATCAGATACCGCCCTAGTTCTAACCATAAACGATGCCAGCTAGCGATCCGCCAAAGTTCCTCCGATGACTTGGCGGGCAGCTTCTGCGGCTTAATTTGACTCAACACGGGAAACCTCACCAGGCCCGGACACCGGAAGGCTTGACAGATTGAGAGCTCTTTCTTGATTCGGTGGGTGGTGGTGCATGGCCGTTCTTAGTTGGTGGAGCGATTTGTCTGGTTAATTCCGATAACGAACGAGACTCTAGCCTACTAAATAGACGTACTTTATTACCGGCATCTCAAGGCCCATCGGCTGTATTGTTACTGAATGTTATTTGTATATTTTGTTTTAATATATTTATAATATGTATGATTGATAATATTCATTTATGTTTTTTATTTCTTTGGGGATAAATTTCTATGTGTAATTACTTAATCTGCATTAATGATATATTTAACATGATACATTAACTAAAGTGACATCAGTTTTTTGATGTGGTTTTTACTGCCGGCGTACAAATAATTCTTCTTAGAGGGACAGGCGGCTTCTAGCCGCACGAGATTGAGCAATAACAGGTCTGTGATGCCCTTAGATGTTCTGGGCCGCACGCGCGCTACACTGAAGGAATCAGCGTGTTTTCCTCTGGCCGAAAGGTCCGGGTAACCCGCTGAACCTCCTTCGTGCTAGGGATTGGGGCTTGCAATTATTCCCCATGAACGAGGAATTCCCAGTAAGCGCGAGTCATAAGCTCGCGTTGATTACGTCCCTGCCCTTTGTACACACCGCCCGTCGCTACTACCGATTGAATGATTTAGTCAGGTCTTCAGACTGGTGCGCGGCAATGTTTTTAAAAGACATTGCCGATGATGCTGGAAAGATGACCAAACTTGATCATTTAGAGGAAGTAAAAGTCGTAACAAGGTTTCCGTAGGTGAACCTGCGGAAGGATCATTAACGAAATATAACAAAACTTGATTTTTGTGATTTTTTATATATATTAATGTTTTGTTAAAATATTTTGTTTATAAATTCCTTATATTTTTATGTAAGTAAAAGAAAAATTTACTTTTTTTCTATAACTTACTTTATAAAATATATAATTTTTATAATATAAAAATTATAATATTGTAATAAATAAACACGTATTTGGATACCAATTTTTAATATATTAAATATATTATTGGTTATAAAGTTTTACATCCAAATGTTAATTTGATTTTTTAATTTTTTTTTGATATGTGTTTATTTTTATATATCAATATATAATTTTTTTTTTTTATATTAACAATATTAAAAATTTATTGAATCTATATAAAATAAATAGCATATTCGTAAAATAACAAAACAAGTTATTTTCAATATGTCTTATTTATAATATAGTTATTTAATAAATGAGTTTTCTTTAAAAAAAAATTTTTTTTTTTTTAATGTTTTGTCAAATAAACAAGCAAGCACTGTATCTAATAAAATTTTATTAAATATTATTATTTATTCATTTATACAAATGTAAGTCAATATAAAACAAACAAAAAAATTGTTTTTTTATTGCAGTCTTTTTATTATTATTTTATAATAATAAAAAAAGTATAAATTTTTATTTAATATAAATATTTTTTAAAATTTAATAATATAAAGATTACCCTGAACGGTGGATCACTTGGCTCGTGGGTCGATGAAGAACGCAGCTAATTGCGCGTCAACTTGTGAACTGCAGGACACATGAACATCGACATTTCGAACGCACATTGCGGTCCTTGGATACTGTTCACGGACCACACCTGGCTGAGGGTCGTATACAATAATATATTAAAAGATTATTTTTAATAAAAGATAATATATTTTTTAAAATATATATCTTATAAATAATAAAATGAATGTTCGTATATTTTTTTAATTTATACGTCATTCTAAATTATATGATGTTTTTAATGTATGTATTTTTAATATTATTTTTCTATATCTTACTTATTATAAATGTGTAAGAATAAGAAAATCAAATAATACATCACATCATTTTAATTTAATAAAAATGAAACAATATTTTCTAAAAAAATATAAAAATAAATTTAAACACATATAGTAATGAAAACCAAAAATTATTCATGTATATATGTGTTTTAAATATCTAATTATTTTTATTTTATGAAAATATGAAATAACGAAATAATTTATTTCTTATTAATTTTCATATAAATATTAAATAATAATATTTAAAAATTTAACATAATAACATAAGATAAAATTTTTTGGTTTAAGTAATTACTAATAGTGTTTTTATTTTTCCAAAATAAAATTTTTATTATATTTATAAAGAAAATATCAAAAATTTTTTTTTTATTTTATTTATTTATAATTGCGACCTCAGAGTAGGTGAGATTACCCGCTGAATTTAAGCATATTATTAAGCGGAGGAAAAGAAACTAACTAGGATTCCCTTAGTAGCGGCGAGCGAACAGGGAAAAGCCCATCACTGAACCCCATGGCTAAATAAAAATGGTCATTCGGGGAATGTAGTGTTTGGGAGGATCCATAATTTTTTATATAACCTGTTATTTTATGTAATAAGTCCAAGTCCATCTTGAATGGGGCCATATACCCAGAGAGGGTGCCAGGCCCGTAGTGACTATATACTGAATAACAGGTGGATCTCTCCTTAGAGTCGGTTTGCTTGAGAGTGCAGCTCTAAGTGGGTGGTAAACTCCATCTAAGGCTAAATATAACCACGAGACCGATAGCGAACAAGTAGGGTAGACCGGGGTCATTTGGGCAATGAAATTTGTACGAGGTAGTTTGAGCAACGATAAATATAAATATAAAAACTTAAATATATATTATAAATAAAAATTGTATACGGTAGACCGGGGTTATTTGGGCAATGAAATTTGTACGAGGTAATTTGAGCAACGATAAATATAAATATAAAAACTTAAATATATATTATAAATAAAAATTGAATAATAAAGTTTTTTAATTATGTAGATATTATTTTCAAAATAAAAATTATAAAATTAAAAATAATGTTTTATTATATATTATTTACCCTTTATTCACTAACAAATATATTAAGAAATATAAAGTATTATTTTTATATTATTATACAT